>VZTI01000615.1:316835-353893 GCA_013397865.1 Struthidea cinerea | reverse complement strand
AGGGGAGAGGGAGGGGAGAGGGAGAGGGAGAGGAGATTGTTCTTCACTGAGGGGGTGGCCAAGCACTGGAACAAGATCGCAGGGAAGCAGTGATGGTCCCAAACCTGTTGCTGTTCAATAAGCTCTTGTACAGTGATCTTAGATACATAGAACCATTTCTAGGTTGTTCTGCGTGGAGTCAGGAGTTGTACTCGATGATCCTCATGGGTCCCCTCCAGCTGCGAATATTCTGTGATTCTATGTATTAGTACTAAAGCTCAATCCCATTTAGTTACCGTGCTTGCAGGACAGGATCTCAAAATATGATAGCAATATATTAGCAAATGCTAACATTTCATGAAATAAGGGAAGTAGACTTTTGATGTACCATATTTTTTCTCATTAGGGTTTTTCTAAAGCGGTTTCAAAACACTGTATGAACTACCAGTAATAAAACAGTATCAATTCCAGCTACCAATTCTTGCTCCTGGGGCCGGGAACATTTTATGCCACACACTGTGTAAGACAGCAATGTAAAAGACAGACAGGGAAGGGATACAGAAAACATTATCTCCATTTCACAGTTCAGAAGAGAAGCACAAAAAGACTAAAGGGAACACCCAGAGTCACTTGTGCACTGGACTGGGCTGCAGATATTGCATAAAAGCAGAAGCACTTTGATCTGTTCCATCATGGAATTTCACGGAAGCAGGAGAGGAGATGAGGGCAGATGCCTCGGTGCTATTACTGACACAACATTTTTCCATTTTTACTTGTAGGGATTCTGGAGAAACACAGACTTTCCTCCTCCTCTCATAACTGCCTGGAGGTTCTTCTGACATTTTTTTCCCCTCCCATTTTTCCAGGTGATTAAGCTGTGCAGTCAGAAAGCATGACTATAATGCCAAGAAGCCAGCAATTTTAACACCACAAAAGGATAATTGTGTAATACTTCAGGCCATATTAGTTTCAGCACAGACTGACCCTCAGCTGGTGATGACAGAGTGCCAACAGCTCCCAGCACAATGACTGACAGAACTGGGACATGGCAAATTGCACTTTCAAAGCCTGCAGCAGAACAAGAGTTAGGGGACTCGCTTTGCATTAAAACAGCCTTGTACCATATTCTTAGAACAAGAGATAAAAGTAGGACAGCACGTGACTACTTCCCTTTTAAACCATCCCACTTGAAACATCTTTCATCCTCCTCTCACTCTCCTTTGCTGGTTTGTGAAAGACAGTTGCCTGTACTGCTAGTGCAACATTACCAGAGTTCTTACACTCTACCACACATTTGTACTAAATTAAAGAGATTTTTTTTACCTGCAAATGTCATATTAACTGGAAGAACAGCTTAGAGTGTGACATCTCTCAATGTGTGAGTAACCTCAACGCAGTGGTGCAATTGAGTCTAAGTATATTATTGCTGGACTAGAGGTCTCAGTGTTGTACCTGTAAAGACTAAGCCATAATGGAGGCACTCAATTGTCCAATATTTTTACTCTCCCCCCAAAATATTTGCTCACATTTTCACTAATAGATGTTCTGTAACATCCCAAACCTGTATGTACGTGATGCTGCCTCAGTGTCAGCAAGTGGGGCACCAGAGGTAAGATCCTGAATTTGAGACCCTAGAGTTAGCCAGAAGTAAACATATAGGGAAAATCCAGGTTGTCCCATGGATTTTCCACTCTGGGCAGAGAGGAATCTGGGTTCCATTGCACAGCTTCAGGATGTTTCTGCATTTTTGCCAGTTACTATTTAGCTTTAAAAGAAGACTTAAAAAATAGTTGATCCTTTTCCCACAGATCCCAGGAACTTTGCAATCTCTTCTCAGCTGTGGTGTGTCTTTCCCTGGCAACATTCTCCCTGCAGGGTATCCCACGTCCTGAGGCAAGGAGCCCTTCCCTGGCAAGGGAACTTGAACCCATCCAGAGCAGGAACTGAAGGGAGCCCAACATCTCTCGCTTTCCAGGACTTAAGGTCAGCAACTGCTATTACAAAGATAGGCTTAAACGCCCCCCTTACAAAATTTAGGGCAACTCCTACTTTCAAGAGATCATCTACCTACCAAAGTGAATAGGAAATTCCTTCCTCTGGTCCTGAGCAAGCCACTCAAGAGAGGGGTAAAATACCTGACATCTCCTCTTGCCACCCAGCTTCTACCAGGCAAGTAGGTGTGGAATGGAGGACCTGGGCCTTCACTCTATGAAACGAGGATTTGACAACTCAAATTCTTTTCTTCTCTCAGTTCTGTAATGTTCTGGATGCATGATTAAACTCTGAGTTGTTGAATCCTGGTGACTCAGTATGTGTATAGCAAAACTAGTTTCCTGTTCCTGGACCTTTTAAAAAAAAAAACCAGTATTCATTTCAGCTTGCGCTGACAGCTGAAACTGTAAGAAATATTAAACTAATGTTTTTATTTTCAGAGTATGCTTTGAACAGAACAGCCTTAATTTAAGAGTTATTTTAGCAGTTCATTTCCCAAAAATAACTAAATCACTCTTTCCAAAATCCATGTACAAGCTGACTCATAACATGAAGTTCCACTCAAGTCATGGCACAGCCGTAGTGGATTTAATGCAAAAGTAATTATCTCAATTTACATAGAGACCACTCACAGTAGGAAAAAACCCAGAAAGAAATCTTTTAGAATTAGCTAATGATCAAACTAAAAGCAGGAACAGTCTGGGGAAAGGATATTCATGTCTTTAATTCTTGAATGGCTCTAGAAAATTCTGTATCAGGGATGGGATTTTCTATTCAATTACACAGGGTGATTTAAAAATATAAAAAGGTAATCACAAAACTTCTGTTAGATTTTGCTTAAAGTATGGTCGAAAGAGGCTATGATTTAACTGAGACTAGAATTTCAGGTGTGCTTTAACGTGTTTTTAGTGTTGCTCCCTGCACATTCATCCTGTACAGATGAGGCTATTTACAGATTAAGTGCCTGGAAACAAGAGAGGTTACAATGTGCAATATATTCAAAAACCTGAAATTAATTTGATAACTTTTGCTAAGAGAATTGGTAACAGACAGCACAACTGGCCCAACATCTATAGATCTGCTTGTAATTACTACTTTCTACTACAGCAGCTGCCAGTCTACTACCATATGGGTGACCATTGATTCACAACAGTAGAAAAGTCACTCTGACTCAATACTACTAAATGTCATTTTCAGAAAAGGAAATGCAAGTGTTGAAGTGACCAACAAAATGGAGCAATTATGTAGTTTGGTATTTGCTTTATGCAGTTTGAGGCAATTTTTACAAATTCCTGTAAACACTACAAAATGGAAAGTGTGTAAGATGGAAGTTAATTTAAACCTGCTTTGCCATGGTCATGTTAAGCAGTTGACAAGGTTCTGATATAATCAGTGGTATAAAAGTCCCAAAGTAAAATCTTAAATAGTCAATACATAAAACATCACTTTATTTTAAAAGTACACACTGTAAGAATCCTAATTTATCAATAATCATGTATCACTGAAGAATAAGCTGATAAAGGATTTTTTTTCATACGTTTCTTGCGTCTCCCTTCCATCACAGTGCTAAGTCCACGTTAGCTGTGCCTGCACTAATAGAGCTGCAAGACCCAGTGCAGGAGAAGCAGTCAAGTTTGGAGTGACAACAAAAGCACCAGATGGCACTGATGCCTCTTCCACACTTCAGTCCTCAGGCATCACAGCAGAACAAGGAACCCTCCTGACTCCAGGGTTTCCTAATAATGATATTTGAAGAGGCACAGCCACTCTCCTAAGAGATAAAAATAAAATGCTGATACATTCTACTGTCAAATAAGCCTGTAAGATCAGAATTACATAGTGTTAGCGTATTTTATTCCAGTTATACAGTCTAGATCATGTTCAACTGTTCATTTAGCCTAGCACAACTCTCGCTTAATTAATCCACGGGGTAAGTCCCTTTCAACCAACTTTTTTAATGCAGTGTTAATGAAGGCCCCTAATTTAATCTTCTGTCCCTCCATTTATAAAGTGGTATTTAAAAATCATTGAAAGACAGCCCTTGGATACTAACAGTCCACTGAAAAGACCTCCACTGAGAAAACAAGGTGAAAAAAAATACCCCCTACAAGTAAAAATGGAAAAACACAGAAATTATACAAAAAACCATGCCAAATAAAGGTTTGTAACAGATTTTACTTATAGAAAAGCATCATTTTAGCATCATTTCACAATAAAAAGGCAAGATCTGTTTGACATTATAAGGACATGGTATATCAATTCAGAATGCAACAGGTGAAGCACGCTGTAATACTCAGTATAAAAGGTCTGAGATACACTATTGTATTTAGCCACTTACTCCTGGTGCCTCTTTGTGGATATTTTCTTAATTACAGGTTCTCTCTGCTTCATACATGTATATTTTGGAATATAAAAACATGGAAGCGTTAAAATACATTGAAACATGTCTGGAAAAATCAGACCCAGGACCCATTTCTCTCTATACACAAACAGCTCTATCTGATCATTGGAACAAATGGCACCTTATATATAAACTGTCTGTCCCCCATACATAAAAAAGAGAAAAAAATGTCTTGATACAGGAAATTTTTCCATCTTCTCAGCTCTGCATTCATGCAACTTCATTATCAGGTTTCCTCTTCCAAATATTAAGATGTAAAATTAACAGTTACTTATCCTGGGGCTTTTCCAACATCTTCAGTGCTAATCTTCCAACCATTAGCAAACTGTATAAGGGGAAAAACCATATAATTAAACAATAATAACAACAATTTGTCAATTCATTTCCAAATACTTCATGTAAGGGGTGCACGGGAACAAAAACGATACACAAAGTAAGGTTCACTCCATCTCAGTTTAATTAAGCGAATAAGAAATCACACACATGAGGTTAAAAAAAAGTATACTGCATCGTACCTGACACCAGCAATTAGCCCTGCAGGCATGAATTTTCTGGAGTTGTAAAACCTTGTTCCCATGACGGCAGTCAGTGCTCCAGACGTAACTTAAATGAGAGATTGTACAGTTCAGTCAGCAGAGATGTGTGTATGGAAGAAACAGAACAGAATTTAAAAATGACAGAACAGAGAGAAGCAACAGCATCAAATAAAAAGAGAAACAGGGTTACTTTAAGAGAGTCAATAAATTGTGTAAATTTTAAAATGGCTCAGTTTGTAAAGAGTAAGTATTCTACATCAAGTTCTAGCAGACAGTGTACTCCATGTGCTTCTGCACATACTCCTCAAATTTGTTTTTCAAAATGTGCTCTTTTTGAGACTGGAAATAATTTATGATACATTGCTCTGGAACTCACTCCTTCCCCACACAGGGAGATCACTAAAGTTGTGCACATAATTCCCCCACTTCTCAAAAAAGGGAGGGAGCATTTTCGTGTCTAACTTGTAGTAATGTTCTGAGAATTAGCTAATTTATGTTTTCAAAAGACTTCAAAAAGAAAGTGTGCTAAGCATTACCAAGGTGAGAGTTAAAGCTATTGTTCCTGACCACTTGACATAGAGACAGGAGCCAGGTAGTTTCACTGACTCAGTAAAACAGAAAGGACAGTCCCTGGAACATGGTATCTCAAATAAAGACTGAATGCTAAAAAAAAATGTAAGGAAGACATACATAGATGAAATCCTTAGCCTTAGTATGCATCTGCTGCCCAGTGGTAACAGCTACACACAACATGTTCCAACAATTCTTTTATCCCCTACCGTTGCTTCTATGTGATGACTGGTCCTGCAGGATCCAGCTCACCTTCAGTCCTAGCCATGGCATCCTTCCTCCCTAACACCAGCCTAAATGCTGTCATTGATATCTTCTCATCCCACATAGGGAGATATGTAGGAGACTAGGACCATAGTCTAACACACAATGGGATTTTGTTTCCAACAGCAGTAAAACACATCTTCTCCAAAAACTTTAAAGCATGAGAAGGAGGAAAAGACTCCATATGCTACTGAGTTACAGAAATGTATCTGTCTCTCCTATTTGGGAAAACACTTGACCTCACAGTTCTTAAGCTTGCTGTATTTGCAGTGTATTCCAGTTATGGAGGCTTGACCACGCACAGCTTTTGGCCTGTCCAGTAGGTGTGGAAGTGGACTGCCGGTAAACAACGCTGAAGTGGAGGAAATGCTGGGCCTTCCCCTTTCACTTCTGATTTTCATATGTCAAAGATGCTATGTCACTGCTTCAGTGAAAAAATGCTATAGTCAGTGGTGGCTCTTTAAACACTGACTAAGCAGTAACTCTCCACAGTTATCTACTCAAATCAGGGGGAAGGGAAGCTCCAATTCTGAGAAGGAAGAAACAGCATTACTGAAGCTTGCTTCTCTCTTAAACCTCCCCAGGCATCAACACCTCTGCAATTCCACATATTTGTCACATATAAGAATAGGCCAGTCACAATCTCTGCCATTTTCTGTGATAATAAAATAGTCTGCTAGGGGTATGGTCAGTCTGAAGGGGAATACCACTTCCCAAAATGTTCCAGCCTCCTGTAGGATGCTCAAGGTAGAAGGATCCAGCCAAAAAGAGGGCACACAGAGGTCAGAAATCCATTTATTAGCACTTCCCTTGCACTATGATCCTTCATACACGTCAGTATGAGACAGATGCATGTTGGCAGCCACCAGTTCAGCAAAGTTTAGACAGAGCTGAAATTAGATTTGTAACACTATCCGTGTTTAACTCTTCTGCAAAGACTTTTAGGTACTCATTTTAAATATATAGGGTAAATATAATCTTTTCTAAATAAAATTTTAAATTACTTACTCAGAGAAACCCAAACATTATGTGGATTCTGTGAGATCTGATAAGCACCCAGTCCAGCCAAACTCCCAAAGAAAAGGCCGGCAGCTAGTGATGGAACACTACCTGAATAAGCAGAAGATAATGCATTTATTAGAAACTTTAAAATTAACTTGGTGAGCACCTTACCTGTTTTGTAAAACACCAACAATAATGAAAAAAAAAAAAGATGGGTATTCATCATTCATCGTCATAAAGAAGATTAGAGAAGGGTTTTTTTAAGATATTGAGACCATGCTGATCAGCACCAACAAACACTTCAATTACTCTTGCATAAGATACATACTGCATTAGTATTTAGTTCTCTAACAGCAAAGCCATTAATGCACATATGATTGAATGAATAGCGAGAAATACAAAAGAATTGGTGTTTTCCTTGCACAAACTGAAGCACGTTGTTACAAAACAGTATTATGAAAATTTCTTGAGAGGCAGTAAAGTAGATGGATTGAATTGTAAGGATTTAAGATCAGAAAAAAAGGACGTGTGGGTGGAATTGGGCAGGAAGGCATTCAAAGAGTTGCCAAGGAACAGGGCAGAGTTGAACAAGAGAGGTCCTATCTCCTAAGTACACCTGAGATTTGATCCAAAGGTAGCTACAGACTTTGGAAGAAGGTTCCCTGGACTCACCTAGACTTTGAATCAAGTCCTCAGTATAAATGACAATCTCAAACTACCAGAAAATAAAGAATACCACATCTAAATAGAATATATCAAGTAATGAAGTGGCATGATCACTGTGAGTGGTGAATGCCCTCTATAAGGCTAATGGTACTGAAGGTGGTTTTTTACGTCTTCCATTCTGAGGTCACCTTTCAAAGACTTGAGATTGAAAAGCTAAGCTGATAAAGATCTCCTCTCAATGTTACAGGAGGACTGCATACTGCTTCCAGAAAGTAATCATTCTTCAGTCATCAACAAGGTTGTTGTAGTATTGCTTTATATCCTGCTTTTGGTATAAAAAGAAGGGACAAAAATGATAGAAAGCACCTGATATACTTGTACATGTGCAAGGAAAAGATGCACTCTCTAGTAAGTGGCTGCTTTACACAGAATATGCGTTAGCAAATTTGTGGTAGCTACAATGCTTTCCACAAGCCTGTGAGGCAAGAAACATCCATCATATCCTTGAATTTTACCTCAAGGCGCTGTTTAAGCAGCTATGACACATACACTTACTAGGAGAAACACATCACCTCCAGCTCAAGAAATTCCTACGTCTCAAAACACAGGGACCCAGAGAACTTGCTAAATGAAGACAGAAAAATTTATCAATCAATAAATCACTCACCCACTCTTTGATTGCCATGTTCTCATATTCTTCCAAATGCACCTACTACTGCCCCCTGTCTGTGTGGGTAAATAGACCTGGTTGCAAAAGAGCAGATCACCAACTTAGCTCTATGCATGAAAGTTCCATTTACTTTTGGTTTCTCCAAGTAATTAGTAAGAATACAATAGCTCCTTTGTATGTTTGGGGTTTTTTTTCTCTTTAGCTGTCACCATATGAGTTTCTGTTCCCCATTCAAAAATCCTGTGACCTGGATTCCCTTGCCTGAGCATAACCGTATCCTCCCAATGGGGTTCCAGAGGCTTGAAAGACACCTATCCTTTCATAATGGCCTCAGAAAAATAGAGATGCAGTTAGTTACTTAAGTTCTCAGTATTGTCCCTTCTGTCCTAAACTCCACTCACAACCCAAAGGATAAATCAAGCCAACGGTAAACAGACTGGAATAGGCACTAGCATCTATGTAGTCAAATGCACTGGTAAGAATCTTACTAACTTCAGCAATGCCCCTTCCTATCATAAAAACTAAGACGGCTTAGGGGTTTTCAAAGCTGGAAGAGACAGTATTGCAGCAGGAATGAATCCACAGTTCTATCTGGAGGAGGGCTAACTCAGAAAAAGGCCAGGAAATGAAAGCAGTAGGTCAGAGGGTAAGCTTGTGAGGCAGAGGACAGAAGAGGAACAAGTTTAAGGACTGATTTGCACTGTTCAGCTCTACTTGGAGAAAAGATAGTTCTGAAAGCCCTCTGCAGCTTGCAGTATACTGTTATCATCAAAGATTAAAATGGGAATAAATCTCTTAAGGGGGAAAAATGGTGATTTATGTCATTTGTAGACACAGAACACTTATAGAATGCTTGTATTTTAAACAGCAGGTAAAAAGCCTTTCTGAAGCAAATTTACAGCAGTTCACCCACAGAGCACAGTGCAGATATCAGCATCCACCAGAAAGCAGATTATAGCCTTATCAGCTCAAAGCACCAGCTCAACTCAAATCCACCACACCCCAACAGCAGCAAGTTATCAGCACATGGCACAAACCGATAACATTTACATCTGGGTCAACTGCGAGATAGGAGGCTTTCGTAAAAAGCTGCCCAGCTCCCACCAAGTTACTGGGGAGAGGGAGAAGGAGGTGGGGGGGGGGAAGAGGGAGGGAGACAGAAGCACCTTTCGGCGCCCTACCTGCTTTGGCATAGCCAATGATCCCTCCTGATGCCACCAGGGCGGCGTAGCCGAAGCCGAGCCAGTCCACTGCCATGCCGAAAACTGGAAGAGAAAACTGGGGTGAGGATCAGCACCTCTTAACCTTTCTCAGGGGAGGGGAAAAAAAAAAAAAAAAAAAGCAAAGCATTTTGCCGCGGCGGGCTTTTCCACGAGCGAGGCCTCTGCCTAAAGCCTAAGCTCTGAAGCGAGCCCAGGAGATGAAACCGGCGCTGCTGGGAAGGCAGCCCCGGGGGCACAGGGACATCGCGGGGCCTCACCTGCGCGGCGGCCCCGCTCCGCAGCACCCGGGGCGGAGCAGGCGGCGGAAGGGGAGGTGAGAGAGACACGCACCGCCCAAAGCTTCCCTTTTCCGGCGGTTCTGAGAGACGGGAGGAAAAAGCCAAGCACAAAATCCAACCGAAAACCCGCCCAAGAGGCAGGGCAGGGTGCGCCCCGCAGCCCGGGGTTGCGGAGGAGGAGGAGGCTCTGGTGCCTTCCCACCTACTTGCAGAGCTCCTGGGAATCCCGCGGGAGGCGGGTGTCGAGGATGCTCGAGCGAGCCCTGGTGCCTACAAATGACTCAGTAGAGACCCAAGTTTTGTGCTCATGTTCAGTGAGGGGAAAAGCTCCCGCAGAACTGCAGTCGTGTGCACCCAATCCATCTTGGTCTTGATCCAAAAGAGGGGTTATGTGGTACAGCTGAGAATTTGGGGTTGGGTTTTGGTGTAGCATGAGCTCCAACTCTGGGCAGCCTACAGGCTGCTTCTAGCTTTGATCAGTAATTTCAGTATAGCTCTTGTATGGAAGATGTAGAGGATGTCCAGGACCTCTAAATTACAGGCTAGTGCAACAGAAAAAGGAGTCTTCTGCTGTGGAAGTTATGCAACAGTGGAAGATGGGAAAGCATCTTGTAAAGAAAATGTTTTGCATATTTTTTTAATCTGGAAAAATGTAGAGATGTTTATAACTGCCTACAAAGCTAAACTTTCTCTTTTCCAAGTGCTGAAATGGACTTTCTTAATGTAAATGGTCCTCCATGCTTTTACTCCAGTAGTCCATGCACTTACCTCCCGTGGACGTTTCACCATATAAAAAGGAAAAGTACTCCTGTAGCCAGATCCCTGAACTAAGGGGCTTCAATTCCTCTTTATAACAGAAGGCATAAAACATGAGAGGCCTGTACTTTCTGCAAAATGCAGTTTCCCATAGCTGCATTTCAAATTTTCCCATCTTTATGAATTAGCCTAATGGTTAGAAAGTTTAATTCTTTTTATTAAAAAGGGGAGCAGTTTAATTCCTTTGTTGGCCTGAGTGGTTTGAATAGGAATCTCCTCCCTCTGTGCAAAGTGCCACAACCAACACATATCTGAAGTATACTGGATGGGGTTTCCTTTTCCATTCAAGCTGTGTTATAGCTATGAGGTTCAAGCTTCACTGGGCTCTGCTTTGTGATCCAGCACAGCAATTCCCCAAGAGGGGAAACAGGAAAACTGGAAGAAATCCACAGCTACTGGAGCTATTGAACTCACCTGGGGCTCAGCTGAGATGCTGCTCGCTGAGCTGTTGTTCCTTGCAGCTATAGCTCCATCTACTCTCCCAGTGTCGTGTACACCCACCCCTTCTGTCAGGGACAGCTTTCTCACCGCTGACATCTCCTCTCTCTGCACTGCTGCCTCCCCTCTACCATTCTAAACAGTTCCCTGAAAACTAGAATGGAAAATGTGCTGAAAAGGAAGATGTACACAAAGGTAAAACAACAAAAACAAACTGCCAAGTACTCATTAGTAGTAGAGTATTCACGCAAGGTATAAAAAATATGGGTTTTCCCTTAAGTACTGTTCTTCTCTGTCTCCAGTTCATAAATTGTTCTGAGTCTCGTGAGATGCATAATTCTTTGTTACTACACAGGGAGTTTGGATTTTTACAAATGTCTACTATTTACTTCTAAGTCCAAACTTTAGAACCCAAATTATGTGGAATTTTTGCTTTTTAATTCTTAAAGTTATGTGCAGAGTGGATTTTTTTCCTGGTGCTTCTGCAAGCCTGCTTCTGCAATTGTGATGACTGTGTCCATGAGCTCATGTATTTAAAAATTCAAACAATAAAAACTGGTTTAGTAGTGGCAGACATTTTGTCAAGGACATAAGCACTATCAAACAGACATAACACTTTACAAGTGAAAACACTGTACACAATTCCCTTATTTAGGCTTATACTTCTAAAGTCTTATATTTATTAGAATAGTAAATTTTAGTAGAAAAGCGTTTTAGTAGAAGCCTTCTGAATTAAAAATCTGTTTTGGCACCTTTCTGTCAAGTCAACAAACCATTTGAAGTCCTATGTTATTTGCATGTGTTTGTGAACACAAGCATTTAGGGTATCATTAAAATTAGAAGCTGTGTAAGCGCAAACTTAATCCCTTTAATGTTGAATAAAACTGAGCTTGCATAAATCAACTATATTGAATATCCAAACAAGGGGCTCTGATCATTTAACTAAATAAGGAAAACAGTTACAGAAGGTAAATATGGACATCCAAGAGAATACTGCTACTGCCACATGAACAATTCTGTAACAGCACTGAGGACGCTCCCTTTGTTTCCTTGTCAGAGCATAGAGCTGAACTGGAGTTACATCCTACTTTATATCCCTAAACCAGCCTGCATTCCTGTCTCCAGATTTGGCTCAATCTTTTTTCTGATTTTCTCTGCTTTTTCTCTTGCTACACAAAGAAGGAGGAACAGATGAAGTGAATCGGAATAAAGCCTAATTCCAATTACTCTTCGAAAACAGAAATAGTAATGACTACTCCAGTAGTGCACAAACAACATTACCATGCCTTACACCTTAAAATAAAGAAAGGAAACATTTAGCACAGCTCTTTGACCTTGTTCTCGCCAGCTCAACTTTGTTTTTCCCACTGTATATTTGTAATAAGGCTTAGGATAAATTCCTTTTCCCACTGACTGAGAAGGTCAGGAATTCACTTTTTGTTTAAGTGCAAACAAAACAGATAGGTGACATTTTACCAGCATGGCAAACATTTCAAATGTTATATAATTCTGTTTTAACAACATGGTTCAGATCAAGGACTTGGAAAAAAAACAGTGGAAAGGGGGAAGAAAAGGTAAAACCTTATTTGTTGGAGTGAAAGCTTTTCTGGACTCAGGCCCAGATGAAAGCCAAAGCACAGGAGTTGAATTAAAACCTTTGACAAGCTGAGATACATGAAGTCATACCAAAGTAAAACAGAAATACAGATTTTTAAGTTTTAGTAGAAATACATGCTAAGTGCCTTAAACATTAAAAAGCTGCAGCAGAGACCTTAAAACACAGTTCTTTCTGCAGCAGTGTTGCCTTTTCACAGAATTCTTTATTTTAGACAAAATATAGACAGAACTATATTGTTCACATTTTTTAGATATATTATTTTAGACAAAATATAGATAGAACAATACTGTTCACATTTTTTAGATAGAGTGTTCACATAATAAGAGCTGATAGAAACTGTATACGCAAATCTGTGTAATACCTATGTAACGCTTACGGCTGTTAGAATTAAACCAGGAGAGGTTAAGAAAAGAAAAACTAGAATCATTTGGTTAATTAACAAATATATTGGTTAATTAACAAATATAATCCACACTTCAGTGAAAAAGAATGGGAATTAGAAAAAATTAGAAGAAGGTGTTGTATGCTGCCTGCTGTTTTTGCTGCTGCTGCTGCTTGGCTGTATCATGTAACCCCCTTTGAACTCTGCCTTCAAGAAACTATGAGACTATGAAATAAAGAACTTTGCAGAGCAGCAGCCTCCTCTGCTCTCTTCTACCCTGGTCCGAGAAGGAAGGGTGTCCCACCAAAAAATCAACACTTATTGATATAAACATATAAACTCTTCCACCTAAAATTATGTATCTTATAAAATGTTTCAGTCATGTGAACAATGGTGCAAAGATTTTTAAAAAAACTTAAGTATATTTAAGTATGAACACAGTAAAAAAGCCGAACACTGTGCTTATAAAGTCCATATATAAGTCCACATCAAGAACTAGAAATAACAGTTTTCCCTGAGTGTTTGAATAGAATGTGATCATCATATTTTAAGTAATTTTAAGATGTTCTTTCTTACATTTGGAAAAGAAATACAGAACAAAGGCAGATCATAGCTTAAGTCAAATGAACAGTAACATTTTCAACACTGAGAAAGTGTACATGTTTTTAATATGCATTTAAGTCAGACAAAAATGTAACTGAGACAGATGCAGCTATTTTTATTATTTTAGCTGTCTTTTTCAGAGCCAGTTAAAAAGTGTATGGTATTGTTAATAGAAAAACATAAACATTACATATTATGAATTTATTTTTGCTTTGTTCACTTACAGAAAGTTCCCAGAATGATCAGTCAATTTATTAGGGAAAAAACACTAATTACTTTTAAACAACACATCGGGTCAGAGGTATATGTCCTGTTAGGATTTACATTCTTATAAAAACTAGGGCAACACCAGCATTTACTTTTTATACAGGAGAGAAAGCAGCTGCCTTCATGCTGAGCTATTCTGTTTCTTTTTCTTCTTTTGCACTGGAGCTTCCAACTTTTGTTCCCCTGGAATAATTTTTCTCTTTCTTTTTGCTGTTTTAACCCTTTTACTAGTCCAAAAATCTTTGTTTCTCCTGGCTATTGATGATTTTTCATCTTCTGTTTCTGAAAAAAAGCAAGGAATTATTCACACTGACCTTTATGTCCAGTCTTTGTAGTAAATGCACAGAGACTTATTTGTATCTCATTTTAAAAAAAGGGTTATAAATAGCTTTTTATTTACAGTGGAAAGTGCCATTTATGCTAGTTTTGCCCATGAAATTAAAATGTATAAAGATCAAGTATGTCAATAGATTACAATACAGGAAAAACAATAGCAGAAAACCCAAACAAATCTGAGCTAGACTTAGTTCGCTCAGCTACAATGGCCTCAGACCTAATTTTGTTTATAGGAAAACAAGACATGCAGTTCTATCAACTGTTTATTTTCTTATCTGTCTCAAAAGCTTCGCAGTGGCTCCCTCAGTATGTTATTCCAGTAAATAGAAAGAAAACTTTAATAAAAGTGAAAAGAGGCTTATGTTGTCCAACAAACATATGGGCTTGAGACACTATCAGATTGGTAAGTGTACCTGTATCACTTGCCAGCCTCATATCCCCAGTTCCTCAAAATACCAGAACGTTTTCCAATGGATATAGTAGAAACCTCCCACTCGGTGTATTCCATTTCACAATCACATTAACAATTCAAAACACAAACACTTCTGTTACCTTGAGATGATGTTGCAGTATTATCAGAGTTTTCTTTCATTTCTGAAGCTCGGTCAAGCCATACTGCAAGACATGTCAGCCTAGCTTTGGTATTGACTTCACACAGTAAAGATGGCCCATCTTTAATCTGAAGAAAACATAAAAGAAGATTATTTAAACCTTATTTTATTTCTGTTTAAATTTACTAAAGTATTTGAAGTCAGAAAGCATCTTACTGCCCACCTTCACTTCATTGATAGGCAACTGTATCACTCAGCTCTTGGAATACAAATATTCTATTACAGATATCGGGATAAAGTGTCACAAACACATGTGCAGTGTTAACAGCATCAACCCACTGGAAACTACTGTGTTAGGATATTCCACCCCTCAGAGCTGCACAGAGCAGCCCACACAGTTATACAAAACCTTGCCTGCAAGGAAAGGAAATCACGTATTTGTCAAAATAAATACAATGTTACACAGAAAGGTAAAGAGTTCCCCGATCACTCTGTCAATTCTGTACAAGGGGAACAGAAATGTAAGGTGAAGGGAAAAGAGGGAGATCACTCCTGCACTTACAAGTATAAAAATAATCAGAGTGGATGACATTAAAAACATGCAAATTCAGATATGAACTGTATATAAGTTGAGAAATAATTATTTGAACTATCCAAGATACTTATCGAAAAATATAGTAGATCCTTTGTAACTAGGCAATAAATTTTAAAAATCTATTTCTGATTTTAAGAGGAAACAATAAACACAACAAACTTTAAAGATAAGACATGATTCCTTGTTGAACTGTGCTACTCGGAACTGTTTGAAAATACAGGAAATACAAGTACCCAGTACATTCATGTATTTGAATTTTTCCAAAGGATAAGTTCCTCCCCTGACATGAACAACCATCTTCCCCTGCCCAAACCATAGACTCTGTGTTTTTAAAAGAGTAGCAACAGTCACCAACGTTACAAAACTCACAGCAGTCCTGAACTAATTAGATAGTCATAATACACATAACTGATTAGATAGTCATAAGCCTGGCTAGGTCTGATGGGAAGCATGACTTTACGTAAAGTGGAGATGAGATCTCATAATATCATCATACTTTATAGTTTGTTTAAAAAAAAAAAAGTACAAAGATAAATATACAAGTGCATAAATATATGTGCTTGCACATACATCTCTACTGAACATAACATGGAAGAAGATCAAGACATCCACATTTCAAGTAAAATTTCCTCAGTGATTTAAAATTAACTCTTACAACAGAACTGTCTGCAATTTTGGTTCTCTGATACTTTTCTTAAATGTAAGAAGCAGTTTAATACACCAACCTTATCAAGATCCAGATTCCACATTTTAATGTAACCGTCACTGGATGCAGTAACAATAACATGCTGTCCTTCTCTTTCAAAACTATAAATATCTTTTATTCTGTAAAAAGTAATACATTTGTAGATTACAGCATGGCAGTTCACTTCAGAACAGTAAGCTGAGAGAAATTAAAGATGAATAGGCAACAGTCTAAAAAATCAGTTTGAACAGAAAACCCCGAAGTGACAGGCAGGACCTTGGAACAGTGATATGCTTTGAGTGCTGTCATTTATATTAGGAACATTTGCCTTTGCTAGGCTTATTAGGATTCAATTCAGAACTCTTCAATACTTTAAAGCATATACTATTAGACACATCAATGACATTACTGCTAATGCTTTTGTGTTTTGATGAATTCAAAGCAACATTTGGACAAATATTTGGTATTCAAAAAAAGAGAATACGTGATTACACTCCTATTGTTTGAACTGAATAAAACTGGTTTGGTTTTTTTGAAGCATTCTAAAGAGTCAGAGTCAGTAAAGACTGGTTAAACATACACACGCAAACACACACACACGCACAGCTTTAGAACAATAATATTCTTAATTCTGTACCCTGTTGTTTTTGTAACATGCACGGACAGCACAGTACTTGTGCTCATACTAAAAGCAAACAAGTCTGTTTGGAATTTAGCACATAAATAAATTCACTTTCTATACTAAAACAAAAGCAAAATATGCTGAACATTACAAGCCATTGAACTTTAGAGAGGACTCAGCATTGCCATAAATATTTAAATAGTAAACAATTATAGAATACCTGTTTTCATGAGCTTTGAATTCACACAGGCATTTTTGAGAGTCACAGCTGTAGAACCTAATCATTTCATCATCTCCAGCTATGGCAAGGATAGAATCCTTGGAATGGGAAAAAAGAAATGCAAGTGTGATTAATTTCATGTGTTTCAAACCAGTTAATTTCCCAATACCTCTCATTTTTGTACTTACTGTAACAAATCTAAGTGAAGAAATCCTCTTCTCTGTTGTAATGGTGCCAGTGATTGAAGCTGTGTCAAGTCTGTAGATATCCACTTTGTTTGTTATCACAGTCACATACTTCTCTCCATCAGGGGACCATTTAATTATGTGTGCATCTGTATACATTGATACAGAGAATCTAAAAGTAAGAATCTTTAGAAGCTGCTACACACTGTTTTCTACCTAGATTTAAGAAATATTCAGTGAAAAATCAAATAAACTAGAATAAACAGCTATGCTCTTAAATGTTTATTTCTGATTATCAGAATCATGTAAAGAAAAACAAACTAAAACACATTTATTTAAATGTCCTGATCTCAAATTTCAAGGGAGAGAAGTATTTACTTTAGTGGTTCTATGTTTTCCTTTTGCTAAGTGATTACTATCAAGAACATAAGCTTACATATGCTTGCCTGCATGTGTAAAAAAGACATTATGAAAGTTTGCAATTAACTGACTCGATTAATTCAGTCAACTTTTCTTTACACGAAAAATACAACTATCAAATTCCACTTAATTAGTGGATTTAGATTGATAAACTCACTTTGCTTCAGGTTTTTGATAAAGGCTGATCGTCCTTCAACAAGATTCCAAGTTCTGAAACACAACAGGTAATGTGCATTCTGGTTAAAAACAGCACAGCGAAACTGAAGTACAATCTGCTGACATGAGGCACCCAAAGGAAGCTTTTAAGCCTCTCTATGCATTTTTCTGCCTTCTTAATGTAAGAGAAAATGATGAGTTCATATATATTGCTTGCACGCTATAATGTTGAATTTGTGTTATTTATTTTCTAAACCACCATTTGCAATACTGAGCCCAAAAGGAGCCAAATAGCAATTTGTGCTGTTAAAATAGCATTTCATATGTCTAAAACATGTATCTACAGCAACATGGAAACCCTCCAAGTGAAAAATCACACTAAACAAAACCTGGCATTTTTTAAAAGTTCAAGCAAATTGTGTACCAAAATGCAGACATATTTATACATTTACAAGTGATTTGTTAAGAGTCAGAGTTCACAAGAAGAAGGTATGAACAGCAGAAACTACTCTTAAGAGACTTTAAAATATTGCTGGCACTTAGAACTTCAAAAGACAATCAATGGATCTTTGAACCATTTGATAACAAATATTATCAGGGTTGCATGGCCTAGTCCCAACACAGAATTGTTGCTTATAACACCTATTAAAGAGTTACTGAATTATGATTCTCAGCATTCCTTCATCAGTTTTGACTCACCTTAATGTTTTATCTGTTCCGACTGACAAAGCTAATTTCCCAGAAGGATGAATGGAAAGAGATGTCACGTGTCCTCTGATACAAACAAAACATTAGTCACATCTATTATTTACAAGAAAAATAGACATGAAAATGTACATGAATATGAAGATTTAAGAAACTCACTTATGTGCCTTAATGGATTTCAGGCATTCCCATCTCTTTGTGTTCCAGATACAAATGAGTCCATCTTCAGCCCCACTCAGTAGATGTGCAGTACCATAGAACTCCAAACAAGTTATCGTGCCTAGAAATACAATTAACAGTGTTGTACACACCGAACAGTTATCACACAAATTAACAGAGAATGTACAACTTCACAGAAAAGCTTCTTCCATCAAGGTATGCCAGCTACTACCCTAATCTTGGGAAAACCTAAATTATTTCCTAAGTATTTCTTCAAAAAACCCTCAGTCTTTCTTGCTGTATTCCACAGTCTGATGTGCTCTATCAGCCACCCTTTACCCACACGTCTGAACTCCATCTGGTCTGTTTTCTGACACAGCAGTACTCAAACACCGTGGCAGAGATGACAGAGAGCTATCAATGATAGGAATGCTCCCACATCAAAGGCCTGCTCCTGACACACAGCTGAATTTACTGCACATGCTACTTCCCCATAATCACCAGATTTATCATACGTGAGTAAAATGCAGCTACCATGCTCAGTCTAACTCCTGGATCTTTTTGGTTAATCAATGCTGAGCTACGAATGACCCAAACAGATTTACTTGGACAGCCATTAACTGATGACTGTACCAATGATATAGAAAAATGGTGCACCCTCAGCAAGTTGGCAGATGACACCAACCTCTGTAAGTGGTGAGGGACGGGATGCCATCCAGAGGGACTTGGACAAGTTCAAGTAGTGGGCCATGGGAACCTTGAAGTTCCACAAAACACAGTGCAAGCTGGTATCAGCACAGGCTGGGGGATGGACAGATTGAGGGCAGCTCTGCCTAGAGGGACTTAGCCTTGCTGATGGATGAGAGGCTGGACATGACCCAGCAATGTGCACTTCCAGCCCAGAAAGCCAAATGTGTCCTAGGCTGCATCAAAGGCAGGGTGGGCAGCAGGGCAAGGGAGGGGAATCTGCCCCTCTACTCCGCTCTGGTGAGACCCCACCTGGAACACTGCATCCAGCTCCAACAGGTCCCCAACGTAAGAATGACATGGACCTGTTGAAGCATGTCCAGAGAAGGGCCATGAAGATGACCAGAGAGATGGAACACCTCCCCTGCGAGGAAAGGCTGAAAGAATTGGGATTATTCAGCTGGGAGAAGGCTGCAGGGAGACCCTACTGTGGCCTTGCAGTACTTGAAGGGGGCTTATAAGAAATGGGGACAAGCTTTTTAGCAGGGCCTGTTGTGATAGGACAAGGGGTAATGGTATTAGCTCAAAGAGGGTCAACTAAGATTAGATGTAAGGAAGAAGTGTTTTTACAAGGACAGCAGTGATACACTGAAACAGTTGCCCAGAAGGGTGGTTGATACTCTGTCCTTGGAAACATTCAGGGCCAAATTGGATGGCTTTGCGTAACCTGATCTGATTGAAGACGACCCTGCTCACTGCAGTGGGGTTGGACGAGATGACCTTTAAAAGCTGCTTTCCAACCCAAACTATTTTGTGACTCTATCATGTACTTTGCAGTTGTAATTCAGGCAGCACATACAGTGGGAAATGTACCAGGTTAAATCATTTGGCAGCAGCAGCAGCCTGCTCTCACATGCAAACTCTCTCTTTTGTGTGGCTCATGTACACTTGTGACAGAACAAGGAACAAGGACACTGGGAAAGACGGTAGCTGGGAGTAGGCATGGTCTTGATAAACTGTCCTGATAGAAGAAAAATGGCACATAAGCCATTTGTGGGTCATAACTTCTTAACCAGATAAAACTACAAATAATTGAAATCAGCAGCAATATTTGTTGGCTAATACCAAATTTTTTTTTTTTACTTTTATGCTCAAAAGCTTACCTTGTTTGTATCATCACACCATCCTGGCTGCAACAGCACCACTACTACAGTCTTATTAGAAAAAAAAAATCAGTTTTCTTCTTCCGGCAAAGACCGGTTTTTCAGCTACAATTTGTTATCATTCATGTTTTTTACAAAGAAATGCTCCCTTACCATTGTGCTGTAGCAGCGCCCCATGTTCTATCTTCTTTTTCATGTCATAGATTTGGATTGTCTCATCTCTGCTCCCAGTGACCACATATCTGTTATTCACTGCTACTGCTGACAATGAGGCAGAGTGGGCATGATGTGTAAAATCAGGAACGACTGTCCAGGACTGTAAATGAAATGCAAAACAAACAGGTCTTTTTCAAGCTTACCATAGTAAGCTTCCACTTCATTGTCCTGTAATTTTATTTTTTAAAAGCAAAACCTGAAAAAGTATATGTGTAAAAATCAGAATCACAGAATCAATTAGGTTGGAAAAGACCTCTGAGATCATCATGTCCAACCTATGACTGAACATCACCGTGTCAACCAGACCATGGCACTGAGTGCCACATCAAGTCTTTCCTTAAACACCTCCAGGCACGGTGACTTCACCACCTCCCTGGGCGGCCCATTTCAATGTCTAATCACCCTTTCTGTAAAGAAATTCTTCCTAATATCCAACCTAAACCTCCCCTGGCACAGCATGAGGCCATGTTGTCTTGCCCTGTTGCTTGCTAACTGGGAGAAGAGGCTGACCCTCACATGGCTTCACCCTCTTTTCAGGAAGTCGTAGAGAGTGATAAGGTCCCCCCTGAGCCTCCTTTTTTCCAGACTAAACACCCCCAGGTCCTTCAGTCACTCCTCATAGGACTTGTGTTCCAGACCCTTCAGCAGTTCCATTGCCTTTCTCTGGACCTGCTCCAGCATCTCAATGTCTTTTCTGAATTGAGGGGCCCAGAACTGACCACAGCAGTCGAGGTGCAGCCTCCTCAGTGCAGAGTACAGGGGGAGGAATTATATTTAGCTATAAGCATAATGGGATCTTATTGAGTTAATGTGCTGTTAGGAGATTAGTCAAAAGGATTTAAGCGTGCAAACCACCCCTTGTAATCAGTGCTATGCTTAGACGAAGCTGTCTGTGAAAAAGCGTCTGCACAGAGATAAATCCCAAGGGCAAGAGAGGCGGATTCTCTCGTTTTCCATCACGGCAGGAGACACGCCTTGCACCTGGCCCCAGCCCCCAGACCACGTTTCCATCCATCCCCCGCGCAGCTCTCCATCCTCAGCGCCGCGTCGGGAGGAGCGACCTCGCACCGCAGCCCCGCGCACCCACGTGGCTGCCCGCAGTCCAGAGGCTCCGCAGCTCCCGGGAGCCCTTCGGGACAGCGAGGGGGCCGAGCCTGGCGGCAGAGGCTGCGGGAGAGGCCGCCCCGCCCCCGCAACGCGCTTTAAGAGCCCCGGCGGCGCCCGGAACCGCGGCTGCGGATGGGCGAGACGGTAAGTGCCGGGGCGCGCTGGGCATTTCCCTCACACCTTTCCCTGGAGGTGTTCAAGGCCGGGCTGGATGGGGCTCTGAACACGCTGGTCTCGTAGAAGGTGTCCCTGCCCATGAAAGGGGGTTGGAACTACGTGGCCTCTAAGGTCCCTTCCAACCCAAACCGTTCTGTGATTCTGTGCTTCTTCCCTGCCTCCCCCCATTCCCGTTACCTGGCCGGGCCGCGTGGCGAACCCCAGCAGCACCTGCTCGTAGCACCCCGCCACCAGCTCCATCCGCCACCGCACGGCGCCGCCCCGGGGCTCCTGCCGGCTCTTCCGCCCGTCCGCCGCGCTGCCTGCGCCGCTCCGCGCTGGCCCCGCGTGTGGCGTCTGGCAGAGCTCGTTCCCTGTGGGTGAGGAGAATCCTGTGGGAGCCGCCGCGGAGCGGGAAGCGCCGGAGGGGGCGGCGAGGGGTCAGGCTGCGCGCGGGGCAGCCCGCGCAGGGGGGGCCTCGTGGGGCGGAAGCGGCGCTGGCGGTGATGGCGGCGGGGCGGACGAGAGGCGTTAGTGCCGGGATCGCGAGGGAGGGGGGGAAGCGGTGGCCGGGATCGGGGCCTGCCAGCGGGGAAAAGGGGCGCGAACCGATCTCTTGGGAGCGAGGCGGGGTGGGATGGGCTGGAGTGTTCGGGCCTTTCCCTTCCCGCGGGGCCCCCGCCTCCCTCAGGGCGCGCGGGGCGGGGAGGCCCCGGCGGCGCTTGGGCCGAGGCACCAGGGAACCAGCCCCGGGCCCCGCCCCGCCGGCTTTTATTGTTATTTCGTCGGGTCGTTTTATATTTTTTTATTACTTAATTTCTTATCGCGTAGTACAATAAGCGGGAAGTGCGGCCCCGGCGCCAGTGTGGCCGCTCGCGGAGGGCCGCGGCCGGGCGGGGCGCACTTGTGGTCGGGCTCTTCCGTCGTGCCGAGTGGCTCGGTTAAAGAAATGCGTCACGGCTCGGGCCTGGGCTCGGCCGGGGTCACCGCCCCGGCCCCAAGAGCTCTGGGAGGCTCCCTCATCCCGGTGCCCTGACCCAGCGCCTCGTGTGAGCGAAATTAGTGCTGAAGGAAGAGGGGGGGCGGGGGGGGGTTGCCCGCTGCCTGGGTGAGCTGTGTTTGCACGGGCGATTCAGGCCGTGAACAGCTTTGCCCACCTTTTTCCCCGTGTAAACGCAATAATGCAAAAAACGTGGAATAAAATCAAAAGGTGCTATGATGTGTGTATAATCCAAATAAGGATGTGTTTCAATTCTGGAGGTTGAAGCTGCCCCATTGCTTTAAATGAAAGCTAGCTGTGACTGTAGATATAGTTAATGCAAATGTTAAAAGTGTATTGTCTTAATACATGCTGTTTTAATTGCTTTTAAAATGTTTTTGTTTTCTAGTGAAAAGGTCAAGATCGGACAGGGAGGCGTACAAAACCAGTTTTGCATAAAAGTTGGTGGTAACTGACCGAGAAGCAGTTGCATCACTTGCCTCCTGATAGCCTATTGCAACGAGAGCGCTCTGTCGTGTGTGCCATCTTCCCTTAGGTCTGCAGGAGGGAGAGCGAAGTGGTAAGTTTAAAAAAAGTTTCTGTGTAGCTGTGAATTCAAAAATTAGTATTGCAGCGTTGAAAGCATTATGGTTCCTTTTGTTAAAAACGAATGTTAGAGGAACATTGTTATGTGGATGTTTGCATTATTAATGACCACTTTTAACAGGAAAAAGTTGCTGCTGATAATTTTTTATAATTAATACAGTTACTTTCAGTAAGCTCATACTCAGTTTAGCATATGCTAACCTTACAAGTATATGCCTGTATTTTAAGGGCTTGGTTGTACTTGGCTCTTTTCTTGGCTTCAGAATGGCTGTGGGGATGAAGTCCATAGTTACTCTGAATAGCATCATGCATGGATGCTCTAATTATGATTTATGGCTATTCTGTGTTAAGTTAGCCTAATCCATTTCAGAAGTAGTGCTCTGAACTGTCTGTATTGCAGGCAAGCCTTTAAGGCATTGTAGATGCTCTGTGTTTATTGCATTATGTGGCTATGGATTTGATCAGCTGAGATGTAAAATATTGCATAAATTCTTGCATGGAAATGGAGAATTAGAACTTCAGCAATCAAGTATCTGCATAGAAGGAGTAACACCAGATATAAAAAATCAGTAGTGGGGAAGGAACACGCGTGTGTGAAAGTAAATGCAGAATATTTTGCAAATGAAACTGGGTTTTGCACTGATTTATATTTGTTGGATGACTAGGGGGAAAAGCCTAAACAAAGGATATCAGAATCAACAAAGATACGTACCTCTTCAGGAAAGTGTGTCCACTGGTTTAGTGATGGCAGTAAAAGGTTATTTGCTGTTGCTAACTTGATGGTAATGAGTGAAACGTGTATGTGGAAAAGGCAAGAGAGGGAGGAGAAAAGGTGCAGAGGAAGATTATGTTTGCTTGTACTGTGAATTTCTCCTATTTCTTAGCACATAGGAAGTACCACTGCTTGTTTTCAGATGCCTAGTTTGTGGTACAAGTAAATTTAAATTTAGCTAAAAGGGGAAGAAGCCAGGCGGGTTGTACAAAACATACTGAAGCATGTATCTTTTGCCTTGTTTTTAACTATTTTAGAATCTTTTGAATTACTGGGTTATTATATGTAGGTATTTCAGAATTAAGGGTAAAGTATAGGAGATTAAAAAGATCTCTAAAATTTTCTAGTGCTTTGAACAGTGGGAAGACTTCGTGGTCTGTTACAGTTTGGGACAGTGAAGATTACATCTAATCATATCCCATTGGCCATATATCCTTTTTATCTCCATTGTTTTAGCAGTGACAAGTCAGAACTTAATTTTTAAAGTTCTGAATTACTAATATTAAAGCATATGGTGGGGTGAACATATTTGGAAGTAATTAATCTTGAGGATAAAATCCTTCATCTTCTTTTTCTCCCCAACATTTTTTTCAGCTGAACGAGTGCAGTAAGCTGAACCTGTGCAGTCATACTGTTTGAGAAAGAGAGAAGACAGTTTGAACCATGGCAAGCCAGGTAAGATCATTTAGTCAGAAATACAGGCTTGCAGTGCCTAAATGGATTCCAGAACCATACTCAGAATTCCTAATAAATGTAAAGCTGAAATAGCTAGCTTGCTCTGAGTTGGGTATTCTTTTAGTCCTATGATTCTTCCAGCAATGTGGTAATTGCTGGCTGTCCTCAGGACACTCACTTGTGTCAACTCCAGCAGGTTGGGGCTTATTACATTAAGCTTTGCAGTTTGCATTGTTTGAGCGCGAGTTCTTCTGAAGGACCTTGCGCATAACACTCTATATAAGATACATGTGGAGATCTTATAGAGGAAGAACATTAAAACCTGCGTAAGTAAATGCTGTGGAACATCATTCTTATTTTTGGAAGACCTTGTTCTTCAGAATTTTAAGTGAAGGAGGCAACCTGTGTTAATATGGCTGTTTCCCCTCCTCTTTCGTGTAATTGCCCCACTCACTTCTTTTTTGAACTGTGGTTTTTGGGGTTTTAGAGGTTTTTTTCTTGTTTTTTTCTTTTTTTTTTTTCGTTCCCAAGAGGCACTTTTTATGCCTCTTTCTTCCTGGCCTTGCGTCTGGGTTTGAGTTTTCCCTCAGCTAAGCTAGTGCCTGTTTCTGGTCTGCTTTCTCCTTACATTCCATTAATCGGCCTCTTGTCATTGTTCCTGGCCTGGGAGAGTGACTCACTGCTGGGTAGTGAGGAGAGGTATCTCACAGAAGAAGAATTCCTAGGTGAGGGGAGATAGGGACAGTGGAGATCCCTTCTAGGCAAGAGTGACAATTTTCCTGCCTCTTCATCATTCCGATCGTGCTGCAGCAGGGTTTTTTGGCATCCTGGAGCTCAAGTGGAACACAGTCCAGTCCTGAAGCTAATTAACATTTAGGATTGGCCAGCATCAAAGGGCTGTCTGTTTTTTCCCTAATTCCCAGAGGAAGTTGTCAATCCTTTAGCCAGCTTGACAAGTCAGGGGAATATGGCTGTTCATACAATCCTTTGGCTCTGTTATTTTTGCCAGGCGTTTTCCCCAGAGGCTGCTTTCCCTCATGGGAGGCGGAGGGAGAAATGGGACCCCAGGCTTCTTTCAAGGGCAAGGTGAATATGGGGAAATCACCTGTGGTGATGGGGAGTGGGAGGGAGGAATGTAAATGAGGCTAAGTACTATAAAGGCGATTTTTTTTTTTTCTCCCTACAGGACTTGATGGCAAAAAAAAGAGAATGTCTCCAGGCCTACAGTTGGTGGAGAACACCACAGAAGAAACGGAAGAAAAAGAACAAAATAAAACCGGGAAGAATAGAGTTTGTCCCTAGTAGTACTAATACAACCAGGTAAAGACCTTTAGAAAGGAGAAGCTCTGACACCTTCTCTGTTTAAATTGCTAATGACTAGTGAGTGCCATCAGTTATTTTAAAAATCCTGAAATGGCACACCTGGTGCCTATACACTAAGTACTGCTTATGGAATTTTATTGCCATTTGAGTAATGAAGATTTTTTTCCTAGTTTCTCTCTCATAATTGCTTGAGATGTGGTGTCCAAATAGTCTTAGCTCTTTTGAATTATGGCTGTAACTTAATATTTTGAGTGCCCTGCCCTTCAGACAACAAGTAAGACCTCTTAAAACCAACTTTTTAAAAGATTATTTAATAATTTTGGGTCTTTGTTCAAATGCTTGCAAAAGTGGTAGAATGGACGCAGAGAAATTGAGAACTTGCTGGAGTGATGGCATTGCGGTTCTGTACGCTGCTCAGCAGAGTTTTGCAGTTAATGCTCTCTTCATATTTAGTCTCCTTATTTGTCCAATAATAACTACTTGCTTGTATGTTAGGTACTTTAATACTGAAATGAACTGTGTTATTATCAAACTTAATGATGGTTCTCTTACCTTTTTAAAGACCGGATTATTCGATATTTGTTGGGGAGCTGACTCCAGAAGTAGATGATTTTCAGCTCTATGACTATTTCCTGAAGAGGTACCCCTCATGTATTGACTGCAAAATAGCAACAGACCTGCTGGGATATTCCAGGTAATGCCTGTGAAAATGTGTTAATGCTGACAGTATGTTTGTTGCTGTAAGTAATATATAATAACTTGCATTAGAACTGGTTATGAATTTTCTTCAGAGGCAGGGAGAGAGATTAGTCTCTGGCATTTTTTAACAGCATAGATCCTTGTGGTTCTAAAACTTCATGGTTAGTTTTAGCAGTTAATGTGATTTAAGTTAATGTGTTAAGCTTCGATTGAGCTGAATGCATATCTGCATGAAAGCAGTTAGATGGTGGGAGAAGGGAGAGCTCTGCGTAGACATCTGTGCTGCTGTGCTTACCTACAGCAGTGCATCCACTTAGTCATCTCCAATACTGAGGACAAAATAATTCCCTTTGTGGAAGAGAAGTGTAAGGCCTAGCTTATGGGGCTGGGAGATGGAACTTCTAATATTAGTAAATAAAGCTTAGTAGAAGTTAAACTGGCCAGACAGTGAGTGAAGCAGGGATGAGTGAGTTTGCTGTTCAGAAAACACTGACTGTAATGGACTAATTCCAGAAACTAAAAAAAAAAAAAAAAAAAAAAAAAAAAAAAAAAAAAAAAAAAAAAAAAAAAAAAAAAACAAACCACAAATGGAAATCTGAGAGAGCAAATTTAAAAAGAATGTTAGAGCTGTTGATCAGTAGGAGTGGGTTAATACTGATATATTAACTGCTGTAAGTGCAGAAATATGGAATCTGGTTACTTACACAGATAGCAGTTAACATGTATTGTTTTGCTGGCTTTCAGCAAGTTGCATTTTAATGCTATGAACAAAGCTCTTTGCTTCTGGCCCAAGTGTTTAATTTTGTGAAAGCATCTTCTGTGCATGTGCACATGCCAGAGGGGTTGCTTAGGTAATAGAAGCTATAGTAGCTACTATTTTCTGTTTTCGTGAAGACAGAAGTTGAATTCATTAGCTTTGTAACTGTTATGAATACTAGAATTTGTTTTCTCCCTTTTGAAAATTGTAGAGGGTATGCCTTTGTCAGATTTGGTGAGCAAGGTGATCAGATGAGGGCACTGCAAGACTGCCAGAATGCACCAGGTCTGGGGGGAAAACGAATCCGGCTGAGCATAGGAATTTCTAAAAGGTAACAAATGAGTTGTGCATTGATACAGTAATTCTAAATAATCGGATTCTTTTAGCTCTGCCTTTGTAAAGACTGTGGCCCTTGCTATAATGGCTGTACACTATGCAAAACCAAAATCACAGAAGCATTATGTTTTGACTGCCTGGATTCATCAACCTCTTTGAGGATTGCTGGGGAAATACAACTCTTAAGTCTAGCCAGATTGTATAACTTGGGTTTAGCTGCTGTCGTGACCAGCTTTAATGCTTACAGTAGTGAAGCTGAATGCATTTGTAAGTATTTCATGTTTGGGCCTGAAGAAGGTAGAAGGGACAAGTGTTTGTTTTAAGCTAGGAAGCTTTTCTTCTAGGCCTTTCCCCTTTGTTTAGACAAGGTAGCACATTGTTGGTTTTAAAGTAGGCTGGCAGAAGAAGGATATCTTTAGTGGGAAAACACAGAATCTAGAGGGGAAGAAGCCAAAGGAGATGCTGCTTGAACGGTTTGTTTAGAATACTACTCTTTGCTTCTCAAGTGATTAAGGCAGCAGGAAATTTAAAACTGATTGAGTTTGAGAGGGGTTTTTTTTCTGCCAGCTCAGTTCTCTCAGTCAGTTGAAGACAATCCAGTTAGAGACTTGATACCAAATTTGATAAATTTTGATCCAGAATACAGACAAAAATAGAACTTTCTATGAAACAATTTCAGTATATATTCATGAAGTTAGCTTGTGTGTTCTGTTAAAAGGCTAAAAATAACAGCTCCTGCTTCTCTTTCCTGGATAATTTTGCCAGTGTTGCCTCATTGCTTTGGAACAGAAATGCCCTTACCCAAGAGAGCACTGTCCAGATTTGCTTTGACTAACTTGCTTTGAAAGTGAGGTTCCAAAGAAAGTTTTCCTCACTTCTGCTATCCAGAAGAATGTCAGCAGTATTTTTAGATTTTTCTTTCTACAGAGGTGGATATAGGAGAGAAGCTGGAAGCAGAAGACTGAGACATTATGCAGTAATTTGTTTACTACAGCAGTAAGACAATAAAATACCTATTTATTAGAATGCATGTGTAGCTTCACAGTAATGAAGCAAAAATGTAATGTGGGCATTGAAATACACACCACTAATCTATACCTGTTTCTGAGTGGCTGAGTACTATGCTCTCACAGCATCCAAATATCCAGCCATCAGAGCAGTTTGTCATTAAGTCACTTACATTGGAAACAATTTCTGAGCTCCTTCAGTTTGTGTTCTTGGCAAAAAGCCCCAATCTGAATTTTCTGTAGCGAAGTGGAGATAGAGACCTTGGACACTACAAATGCAGGAGTTCTGCTTGTATGTAATCAGTGAGGAAATGTCTAAGCATAGGAGATTTCTTGGAATGTGCAGCGGATTTATCCCAATCTTTTTTGTGTAGTGTTTCTGTTTTAGTACAGGCTATTCTTGTTCAGTGATACTTGTCATTAGTCAACTTGAAGTTGTCCCTGGGAGAAATCTGCTCAGGAGAGGGAAAGCAGTGAAAACTAATCACCTGGCCCTTTAGTCTTAAGAACTAATGAGTTTTGTAATTTTCCTGCTGCTTTGGCTTCATTCTGGATAATGGCAGTGCTGACTTCACCTGACAGCTATGCTTTGGCAACTGTTCATGGACCAAAAATTGAGAAAGTGAGGGTAGACATGGTAAATTGACAGGCAGTGTCAGATGCTCCTCTGAAACAGATAATCTGACTTTACCCCTTGTTTCTGGAAATAACAAGATTTAATATTAACAAAACAAAAGATGGAAGGGCTAATTAAATGTTTAAGGCATCTTTTAAAACACTAGTGCTTGGTAAAGGTCTCTGATCTTGACAAATCATTTTTATCAGCGGCTTGCTTATACAGATACCAAAAGTACTCAAACTGAATACAGATAAATGTAACTTGAGTTCATCCATAGAAATAATCACTCCTGGCATTGGTGAAGGTGAGAGCATTTGCTTCTGTATAAATATGAGGTATTGTGCTGTGATTTAAAGGTTAGGCAACTATTTAGGAAAGCTTCCTTGTATATTTGGAAGTGTGTAAAATTGTTTAACTTCAACATAGGGTTTACAGTTTTTTGTTCTCAAACTCTTAACTGTGTATAACTTCTCATGTTTCAGACTGAAAGCAGAATTCCAGCGGTACCAGTCGTACAACTATAATGATTATTATCAAGATTATCAGAACTACTATTCACAGTGGAATTATGATCCTTACACTGACTACAACTACAGCTCCTATACTCCCTATGATAGCATGCAAGCTGTTGGAGACTGCTCTTTAGGAGATGCTGTTATGGCTCCAGCTGTTTTTGAGGTAAAAATAAGACAGTTAATAAAAAAAAAAAAGACAAATGAGTTGTGTGGATTGTGTAAATCAGAGCAAAAAAGTCCTAAAGCTGAAATCATGCAGTCAAATAAGTGTGAAGGTTATATTCAGCATTTTGGATTTAAGTGCTTTAGTGCATTTATAGAATTAGATACTTATACAGTGATATTTGTTCATTTATATCAAATAACAGTTCTGACAGCAAAATGTTGTAGTCTTTCTCTCATCCTGTTCTTCTGATATGCTTTGCTTCAAGCAAAAGAAAGAATTGTTGTGAGATGATCATATCTAGGTCAGCAAGTTGATCAATTACAGCTTCCAGAAGTGCCTTCCAAGCAGAACTATACTATGGTTTTCTTAAAAAAACCCCAACCAAACAACAAAAAAAGCCACCGAAAAAAAAAAAAACCACACACCCCAAAAAACCCACCTTAACAAACTAACAAAGCAAACAAAAAAAACCCCCCTAAAACTAAACCATTAAAAAGCAACAAACATCCCACAAAAAACCTTTCCCCAGCAAACATCACCTGCTCCTGCTTATTTTATAGGTGTGGGAGGAGGGGATGGTTTGGGAGCATAAAATTATTTTGGATTTGTGATGCTTTCTGAAACTGACTATGATTAAACACTTTTTTTTTTTAGGAAGCTTCAGCTATGACTGAAATCAATGATGACCTAATAACTGAAGGTAATGATAATTCTATCACTGCAGCTTGAATTTAGCCGTACTTCTGCCCTTTAACAACACAAGCCAGTGACTACTGGATAAAGAATGGGTTATAGCTAAGATGAGGTAGGATTTTAAAGCTAATAGTGTACACCATGTCAAGTAGAATGGAACATTATTAACAACACTTTGCGGTAGGCTTCTTTCCTTTGCCTTCATTCTTCCAAAATGATCTATTGGAGAATTTACTATATTTTTGTATTGATTCTGCTAAGAATATTATATGTTAAATTCATTAGTAGAGACATCTTGTAATAGTATTCAGAAATTATAATTATCCCTAAATCTCTGCTTCATGTGGAAATACCAGTATAGTCCTAGCATTTGAATACACTAATTCCAAAAGAAACTGGACTTGTTAGCTTTGTTAAAATTCTAGATGAATAAACATTTTACTAGATGTATTATTAAGTCATTAAATTTACCTGAAGTACACTTTGTTAGGCATTTACTTCAGGTTTTTGTGTGCAAGCCTCCTGAGTTCTGGCACTTGTACTTACCAGACTTTTATTTTCAGATCCACAGCTGTACTTGGATGTTGATGAAATGAACAGACAATTTATGGAGACAAGTGAAGAACTCTATGATGCCCTCATGAATTGTCACTGGCAACCTCTGGATACGGTCACTTCTGACATCCCCTCTGCTATTTAAGTGTCTTATATAGCATGACCGTTAAGACCAAGGTGCTAAAATTACATTTCTTCTACATTACTCTAGATCATAAGTTTTAAAGCACAATGATAGGTTGGGGTTTTTTTGCTATGCTTTTGGCAGTTTCTGTAATCCTTTTTTGTTTTGTTTTGTTCATCACTTGGAGCATCTTGAAATCATGTAAATATTCTAGAAATGTAAAGAGTTCAATGGGGTCTAAAGATAGACTTGCCTGTGTAAATAAAATTTTGTTTCTGCAAACTGGCCAGCAAGGGATTTTACTTACAGATGCGAAACACCTTCTCTTCTGGCTTGTGGAATTTAGCTGGAGGCAGTAGGGGTATTTCACCTGTGTTTGGTATGGGCATCAGCACTAGCAAGAGCCAGCTCTCACATGCTTCCAAGATACCTAGGCAATCTTTTACAAGCTCCTAATATGCTTTATCTGTACAGTTTTAACATACAGAAGGGCAAACTTTGAGCTGCTGTAGCTGCAAACATTCCAAGACAAGGATGATACCTACTGATAATTTTATTTTTGCCCTTCTTGCTAGTCTTCTCAAGTGATGCTTTACAGTAAAGAAACTGTTGTAATATAATACATGTTCTTACACATAAAAATCGTTGGAGAAAACGTTGTGATTTAAGGGAGGAAGAAAAACCCATCAGGAATTAAAGTATCCCAGTATACTCTTCAACTAACTTGCACCCTGTCCTGAACATCTGTTATTTTTCAGTCTCCATGCTCAGATGTTTCACAGTGATGAGGTTTATAACATTTTAGTAGGATGACAGTTTTCAGTATTGAAGTCAAAAGTGGTTAGGGGAGATGGCAATGAAGAAAGCTATGCTTTAAGATAGCAACTTCTGAGTGGCTTCCTCTAAACTGTTCTTATCTGAAAGGGTATAAAGTATTTTCCAGTCATAGGGACAGCTTAAGCTCCTGTTACTATTTACTGTACACAATAAAATAAATTGAGGCTGGAAACAAAAGAATACTTTTTGAAGAGAAAAAGGTAGAAATTATCATATAGCTAATACATGTGAAAGCTACTAAAGCTATTTGAGGCACTTTGGTACTGCCATGTGTGTTTGGGGGCAGTCTAAACCATAATTGCTAGGATGGCAGATAGGAATAAGTTGTTTTTTTTTTTCCTTTAATGACTTAATTACATTAAAGTGGTGGTCATAACCTATATGCTGTTCTTAAATGTGAAACTAATACTGCATTTCAGAGTGATGACTTGGCAGAGCAGGTCCCTTCTACCTGCTCACCAGAATCTCATCTTTTCACAGTTTAATTTCAGCTAGGGTTTATTTGTGGAGTCCCATCCACGAAATACAGATGCTCTGAACTAGAAAGGTCTTTTGGTATGCTATAGGAACTTCATTCTTCCTGGATTTTGTGCACTGCATATGCAGAAGGAAAGAAAACAAAACCCCCTCATTTAGGCAGGGAAATTACTATCACAGTTTTAGCAACTGTTTCTCTGCTTTGGAGAGAACTAGTTGCAAAGTGGCTGAAAACTGGGATTTTGTAGGTGAATGTTTCCCTGGTGGGAACTGGTCAGTCTTTGGAAGGTGATAGTAGGGAGATTATTAATGGGAATGTGACAAAGTGGACTAAATGAAGCAAAGAAAAATCTGGATGGGAAAGGGAATTAGTTGTGTGCCTGTATAGAATTGTTTCAGGGGATTGCAGAAGGGAGGAAACTCAAGATAGTAGATGCAGGCCCCTTGAATTTGGATGTGGGGGTGTTAAACTTTCAAAAGCATGCTGGATTTGATTTCACTTCAGTTGTGGTGCACAGCTGTGGTGCCTGAGCTTGGTAGTACAAATCAGTTGCTAGGCAAAGGATTTTGTATCTAGCAAGCACTGTCATCACAAGCTGCAAGATTATAACCCAGGCACAGACCTGGAAGCTTCCTGCTTTGAAGTGCATATCCTGCTTTGCATAGCATTACCTAACACCATACTTAAGCTGCAGCAAGTAATTTGTGGAAACCTTTTATTGTGTTATTAGCTGCTAAGGGTGCGTGTTGGCTTGGTAGAAATACTATGGAGCATCTGCTGATTTTTGGCTTTTGGGAGGTTGATCCATGATTGAACTACATAATGAGGAGCCCATGTAGCTGTGTGATTTCACTTAGATCAGCACTGTATCACCACAGCACATAAACTTCAAAGTCAGAGTCTGTAGTTGTCATATTTATGCAGATTTTATGTGTTAGCAAGGTCTCCACACTCTGCATTAGACACTGTTTTCAGACATGCATGCACCTTCTGTTTGGCCTGTAGAGTACCTGTATAGTGAAAATACTGTTTATGAAATGCAGTGAGAGGTTGTTTGGGCCATTAGTTCTGCAAACCTGAGAAATGTTGGGGAATATATTTTCTTCTGGTCAGCATAGAAGAAAAGTGAGGTGAAGAAGGGAGTCTGCTGATTGCAGCCCATGTGATATGGTTTTAAATAGCTCTCTGACTTTGTTTTCTGTCTCCTGAGCCTTTCTAGTCTATCCTGCTTTCCAGTTAGGAGTGCATATATGGGATCAAGATACTGTGTGCAGCACACATTCTTTACTGTCAAGGCACACTGAAAAAACTTTGGTGTAAGCACAGATTTGGGAAAAAGTGAGTGCATCAGAACTGCTGGCATTCATTGCTGAGACAGTTTTACTGAGGAAACGTCCAGCGCTGGTCCAACTACCGCGTGCATTAGCGAGCTTACACAAAGACCTGAACATGTACATCATACAGATGCCTGCTCTCAATTCTACAAAGAGCTGATTGCAGTAGAAACATTAAAAAAAAAGTATTGGGAGCAATGTTTTCAACACCATGCTATTTCTCTTTGTCTGGTTGTGTTTTGTCTGTTTTACCCAGCTGAAATGTTGTGGGGTTTTTTATTTGAAGTCTGATGAAGGGTTTTTTTTTGAAGAATATCCAGTATTGGTTTTATAAACTCTTCATTGTACCTAGCTGTGATAGATAGTGCCTTTACCTAAAACCCACCAATTTCTTGAAGAAGAGTAATGTTTTTGTTTTCCACTTCTCTGAACAGAAAAGCTTTAGTACCATGGTTTGAGGGGCTAATGATCCTGCAGTCAGTGAACAGGGAGAAAGAAACAGGCTAAAAAACAGTGAAGACTGAAAAGGGTTCAAAAAGGTTAAATGGTACTTAAGCCGTGAATGTTTCTTTTTGCAGGGATGCTCTTGGACCAACAGCTTCTTTCTAGCGCTACCTCAAAGTAACTTGCAGATATAACTCACAGGGAAGATTGATCAAATGGTGATGATCACTATCATTCTGCTGGAGATATATATATATATATATATATTTGCCTTTTGTTTTGTCTCATTTTTAATGACATTTATTTAACTGCAGTGACTCATGTCAATAGAGGTTGTTTGACTACATCAACAAGTATTTCTGAGTCATGAGTTTCATTAAAGGCATGTCACCATATGGAAATTGTTCTAAATAAGTAAATAAAGCAGCACTTGAATTTACAGAGCAAGTGTAGTGTAGCTGCATTTGACATGTACGTGGAAGAGAAAATCGTGTTTATAGCTTACCTTAATATTCTTAGCATGCATAAAGAGGGAAGCTTGTTTTAAATTTGTCCAGCTCCTACATGACCAGCACAGGAGTGATTTAGGCAGTTCCCCACACAGGTACCATTTTAGAAGCCAGCATTTTTACTAATGAGTGTCTGTTACCAATGGGCACAGTTTACATCCCTATGTAAATCTAGCTCTTCCCATAATGGAAACACATTATGCTACTCTCCCTTTCCCTCCCCTAAGTTGAAAGCTAGCATGCTAATTGGTTCCTGGATGAAATAAGTTACAAATCCAGGCTAAAATACTGGTTTTTGTGTTTTGATAATTACATTGATGTAGATCTTGACATACGCAGTGTAGAAGCAGACCATCATCCTAAAATTAGTCAGCAGCTGTAGTCCCCCAGCCATTTACACAAGATGAGGTGGTTCTTGCAGGTGACTTCAAACATGTATGTTCCAGAATAGGGATAGTCTATTGCTGCAAATCATCCCACTGTATGTAAAATTGTATTTACAATTGACGCAGGAGAGTAAGAGTGTAGTTTATGAGGCGAAATACCTGGAAACTAATTCCACCCCTGCTGGGAATTGAGTAATGGTTATCTAATGTAGATAATGAAAATGGGATAAAGGAATTGAGGAGCTAAGTAAGACACCAATGAGGTTCAAAAAGAGCCAGTATGAAGTGGAGATGGAGCAGCACAAAATTCCTCAGTAACATTTCTTCTAAAAGCTGTTCCTTCTGCAGCTGCTGCCTGTTCACATTCCTGCATACTTTAAGAATCACCCTTGTTTTTTCAGTCCCCCATAATTCCCCACACCTTTCCCAGTTCCACACACTCTTAATTCAAGTGTGTGCTGGGATGAATGCTTTTATTTTTGGTGGAAGGGATGCGTGGTGCATCACGGCTCTGTTCTGAGTAACATTTTTATTGACTTGTACATAGGGAAGGTGCTTGTGATTTTCTGCACTGCTCTGCTCTATCATTCCCCGGGCAAGTTGATGCTAAAAATAAAATGTAAAACCATAGATTTTTCTCAACTCTACTTTCAGTAGAATAAAAAAACAAAACATTTTTATGCATTTTAACTTTGTAATATGAATGCACTCTTCCTCATGTTTTGAGGAAGTAAAAGCTGTGTTGATGCTTTTCCCCCTACCTCTTTTCCATATGCCAACACTGAGCGATGAAAAACCTGCACCTTGCTGTTTCTCTTGGCTTACGCAAACCCAGTCGCTAGTGGCATCCTGGGGGAGCACCGTCGACCTCCCGGTGCCGTTTTTCTTGCCGCGTTCTCAACTAAAGTCTGATGAAGGGTCATTGCTGCTCCTTGTCAGGGACAAGGGAATGTCCCTTGAGGGAGGCTCAGCGTGGGTAAGTTGTGTCCCCGGGGCAGTGTCAGGAGGACGGAGCCAGGCTCTGCTCGGTGGCGCCAAGCAGCAGGTCAAGAGGCAACGGGCAGAAACCGATGCACAGGAAATTGCTCCTAAATACGAGGAAAAAAAATTCTTTACTGTGCGAGTGGAACAGGCTACCCATAGAGGTTGTAGAGTCTCCCTCACTGGAGAAATTCAGGAACTGTCTGGATACAATCCTGTGCCATGTGCTCTGGGACGACACTGCTTGAGCGAGAAGGTTGACCAGATGACTCACTGTGGTCCCTCTCAACCTGACCCAGGCTGTGAAACGCCGCGGAAAGAGGAGAAAAGGCGGTGCAGTCACCCGCGACGGGAGCCCGGCAGAAGCCTCCGCTATTAGCCCTCAAGGCGTCCCTGAGCTGCGCGCGGGGGTGGCCATTTTCCCCGCCACGTCCCTTTGCGGGTCGCGGCCCATCCCAGCGAGCGCTTTTCCCGCGCAGCCGGCCCGGCCCGGCCCGGCCCCTCCCGCTTCCCTTGGAGCGGGGGCGGTGCGCGCGCGCGGGGGCTGCCGGGCCATCCGCCCGGCGCCGCTTGTGTGACGCGCCCGCGCGGGCTG
>VZTI01000615.1:267017-316391 GCA_013397865.1 Struthidea cinerea | reverse complement strand
CCCGTGAACCCCTTCCCCTCCTACCCTTCCTCTCTCCCGGCTCTCCCCTCAGCGGCGGGAGGAGGCGCCCCGGAGGCCCGACCCGGCGGAGCCGCCTCTTCCCTCCGCTGCCCTCCCCCCCCGCTCTCCACGCAGTCCCACGTGCGCGGCTTCGGGCCGGGGTTTCCCGGTGGAGCGGCCCGCGGGGAGGGAGGAGGGAAGGGTTTCCCGCCGGGGCCGCGGGGATTGTGGGATTTCCGGGCGCTCACGCCGCTCCGGCACCACCGGGCTGCGGGGGGATCCTCGCCTCCCCTTTGTCTCCCGCCTGTCCCCCGCTAGGCAGGAGCAAAGGCGGGAGGAGGAGGAGAAGGCGGCGGCTGGGAAGGGGTAGGTGCGCATTCCCTCCCCTCGCGGCTGGAGCGGGCTGGCTCCCACTCCGCGGGATGCTCGTTTTGTCTCTGGGCTGCCCGGTTAAATCGTGGTTGCATTGATTTTAACTGGGTTACCGAGTTAGAGTTACTCGTCAGATTTAAGTGCATCGCTTCCGGTATTTGCCTTTCTTTGCAAATTCCAGGTTGCAAATGAGTCTGTGAGGGTGCTGGGTAGTTAGGCATCTTCCATTGTTGGTGGTTTTTTTTTGTTTTTTTTGGGGTTTTTTTGTTTTTTTTTTTTGTAGAATGCTGCCTGCAGAACCCTTAGGTCTGCATCTGGTGGTTTCTTCAGTGTCTTGCCTGTACCTAAACGTGCTGATGCAGTGCAAGTGAAATGTAATTCATAAGGCATTTGTTCTCCTTTGTATTGTAGGACAGAATAGATGGATAACAGAAAAAAGCAGTTTTTAAATAGCAATACAAAGATCCCATGCCATTTAGAGTGGCTTCAGGGAGTAAAAGCGAAGATTCTTCCCAACTGCTGTTTGTCAAGGAATTTCAAGGTGCCTGGAGACAGTGCTCTGGAAGTGCCTTTCATGTGTATTTATGAACTTGAAATTAATTGTAAAACCAAAGCGTTTACGTTATTAAATCGGTAATAAAAGTCAGGGGATTAAATATTATATGCAAAATTGAGGGTGTGTTACACAGAAATTGTTGCTCAATTAGTTTTTATTATTTGGGAAGTACTATACTTAGTCCTTTGTATAGCACACTGATCAGCAGTGTTGTCCTTGTAAAGCTGGCAGGGTGATGCTTCATCCAAAGAATCACTGCACTTGCAGAGCAAATGTTGAAAGCTCTTACATCAACATCAGAGTAGCGTTGGACTTGCAGTGTCCTGCATGTGGTGATACTCTGTAGACAGCTGATGAAACTTACAGGTGAATTTAAAATAATTAGGCTAGATGGTTTTCTGATTGTTTTATTGTCTGTTATCTCTATGTGTTTTCTAGTGGGTTTATTTAACAGTGTGCAAAGCAAACGTGCTTGGGATATCTGTGGGATTCAGCCCAGAGCATGGATACTGCAAATCAAATACATAGATTAAATTAAGAAGTAATATATTGGGGAAGAAATGGTAGATAGGCAAACTGATCAGTGTCGTATACGTGCATTTGTTATAAGGGGTAGTTTATTAACCCTATGCAGGTCGCTAACCTGCTTTACATAAAAAGATGAGCTCTGGGTAGATAGCTAACTTGAACTGGAATTAATTGACAAGTGTTCCTGTTTTCAATATAACACCCACAGAAGTATTCTGTGGTTTGGTGTTAATTGTCTCTCAGTAAAGAGTTTGGGAAGACATAGAAGTGCTCAATGCAGTCTGGACATGAGGTTATATCACTGATTCTGGTCTCCCGCTCCCCTAACTATTATCAATAAGTAAGCTCAGAAATACTGTATTGGAACTGTTCTGTGCTTGGGGTCAAGACTGCAGTCCTGAAAACTCAGTCTCTTATCATCAAGCTCTGAAGATGCCTAAGCGCTGAATGCCATATAGACAATACCTTTAAAGTTATTAGGATATCCGATTCTTTTCCCCTTGTATGAGAGATGAGTAGCATGATGCCCGGCTTACAGGCCTGTTGTGTTTTTCTGATGTTGTTATGCTTTCTTGATGTTGTTATTTTGCCATAGTCTCCCAGGGAGCTTGGTCAGGTGGGAATTCTCCGATTGTGCCCAGCGTGCTGCAGCGTCAGTCTTCTATTAAGTACAGCGACGGCTTTATAAGACAATTGGAAGAGGAGATGCTGCTGCTTTTCAAAGATGATTAGCTAAAGCATTTGTTCAGAATGTGGTAGACCCTGCTTCAGATTTCTTTTTTGCCTAGAGGCATCAACCTACATCTTCCACTTTCTGGGCAAATATCCCAGTTGCCAAGCTGTGTGTTGTCTTCAGTTCTTCTGACTGAAACTGTGTTATTATCCAGAAAAAGAATGCATGATTCACTGAGCCAGGAAGAGGATGTATAAGAAGATGTTACCTTCCAAGAGTGGAGACATACAGCCTCTGATCCATGATTTCAGAAGTTATTTGTTTTATGTATTCTTGGAATAAACATGCAAAGCGCAGAATTTCCTGCCCTTTTCTCCCCAAGTGCCTGATAGAGTCATATTTCATTATGTTTGCATGTGTGGTTTTTTTAAGTGTAGAGCCTTTTTTTAAACCAGTCTCAAATAGGAAAGGTGAACAGATGCTGCTTGGAGGATGTGACTTGCAGCTTGTATTTTCTCTTGGAAGATGGAGATATGGGTGGATTTCCCCCACTAGTGAAGGAACTAAACCATGGTATTTTCCTTTCTGGGCTACCATCCTGCCTTATAAGAAGTGCACTGTCAGCAGCTGTATTATTAAAACCAAGAAACAAAAAGTAGCAGCACCACGGATGGTGTCAACTCACCCAACTCACCCACCATGAAGATTTGAGGTGTAGGAGTCACATCGCAGAACAAAAAGAGCATTTTTGTATCTCCATGTTGGGTGTTCTTGGAGTAGAATTGTGGAGTTCTTCCCATTGACTATGCTTTTCTAGGGGCAGAATGTTAACAGCTCCACTGAATGCATTGACTTTAAGTTACGCCGTGCTCAGCATGCTACCTGTTTAGTTGATCATCCCGTGCTAAAATCCAGCCTCCTCCTGCACTTTTTAAGACGCTTAGGCACTTGGGTTAAAATTACGGCTTCTTTGAGAGCTAAGCACATGCCAGGTGAGGGAGCTGTTGTGTCCAGCATCTGGGTTTCATCTTCCAGATGTGGCCCCAGTGTTTCTAAATGCTGGCTTGTCCTGGTCATTTGGATAGACTGATGATGGGAATTACTGGTGCAGATGTATAAATGGGAGGGATGTTTACATTGTTGGCTTATTAAACTGCTTCTAGAAGAGTATCTGTATGTTCCTATTGTTAATTTTATGTTTAATTTTGCGCTTTTGTGTGCATGCACATGCTGGTTTAGCTTGGAGCGGTGCCATTCTTATCCATGTAACAGATTTCAGAGATTTTAAGTGTGACTTGAAGGAGAAGAGGATAAAATAACTTTTCTTGGTAATTTTTTTATTTGATAATTAACCATTCAAATGAAAGAGTCAGAGCACTTTGATTCTCCTGGACTTTTAAACTCATACAGGTAGATTTAATTATGAGAAAAAACAGTTACATCAAAAGTGTTTATAACCTTCCCATAAACTCCTATACTTATATTAAGCTTCAGTTTGGAGCTCTTTGATATTAGAGATGTCTGTAGATTAAAACTTCTGCTGAGGAGTGATGTTTTCCTTTTTTCTTATGTGTGTATGTGCCAGTGCATATTTATAATGTAGATGTCCAAATCCAAAGATGTTTTCCTTGATGAAACTAGTTTAAGTTTCTGCATGTATTGTAGTTGGTCTTGTGCTGATGTAGTTAGGACGTGACTTGACAAAGGGGACCACAAGGCCACTGAAAGCGGCTTTCGTTGGTCCTGGTTGTGAAAGCCTCTCTGGATTCGTGAGTTTCATCAAGTCCCTTGAGACATCCTGTAAGGTTCTTCCCAGAGGGACTAGCTACAGGATTGGGAACTTAAAACTGTATGCAGCAGCATCTAAAGTATTGCATTGTTACCTGCTGGTGTCTTGAAGGTAGGCCTTGCTTGGCAGTGACTGCAAGCAGTGGGCAGAAGGGATCTTACAAACCAGCAGGTTTATTTTGTGAGGAAATTTTTATACTTTGGTGCTAAAGAGTAGAGTAGCATATTGAGTAGTGTAACCTAGGTAATGTTTCATAAACCTTAAATAGGAAAATACTAGTTAAAAAATCTTTATTAAGAGTGTCCATATGGACCTACACAAGTACAATTGTACTGTTTTAATTCCTGTCAACAGAATTGCACCTTGAAGCGCACTTAGGTGGTTGTGTTTGTATGCAACTCCGCTTGATTTGGTTTAGTAGTAAGCTAGCACATTGAGCTAAAACAAATAGATTTGAAGAAATGTTTAATGTGTATTTAAAGATTTGTTTTAAAAGATGGGCTAATAGTCAACATCAGAAGTTTTGTCTGTGTCCCAGCAATATGATACTGTATTAGCAAAACAGATGTTTAAATTTGGTACTTGGCTTTCTAGTGCTAGTGTAAACAAAAATAACTCCTAATTGGGAAGAACTTGTAAAACTGAGATATTGACAGTTTTCTCTCATTTAGGCTAACAGTACTGTACACTGGTACAAATTGTAGATGATGACTGCTATAGCATTTCATTAATATTCTGGGGTTTGTTTCAAAGTGTTGTCGTGACAGTCTTAGAGGCTGTGGAGTGTTGGGAAAAACAATATTATTGAGTGGCATCTTAGGAGAAGAAAAAAGCAGATGAAATAATTGACTGTGTTAGCTGGGACATTGCAAATTGTCTTCAGTTGCTGGCAGCACATCACTTCCTCTGAGTTATTTATTCCTCCAGTCAGTAATTAGAACCAGTTCTTGCTCCCCTGCTGCTGATTCTAACAACTGTGGCAGGACAGAGTTCAGAATCTCTTTTGCACGCACAAAAATGTTTGAGCAAAAGTATTCCAGATTGGTGCAGGTGGTGGGCTGCCATAGCATCATGTAATGAAATCGTAACACACTGGGAGGACTGGCTCGGTGTTCATGGGGCAAACGATGGATGTTGTTTACCTGGACTTTAGCAGTGCCTGCAACGTGGTCTGCCATGTGATGCCTGTTGTCCACTTGGCGAAATATGGACTTGTCAGGTGGACCGTAAAGTGATTGGAAAATTAGCAGGACCATTGACCTTAAAGTTGTGACCAGCAGTACAGAGATCCAGTGGCAGCCAATTGCTAATAGAGCTCTCAGAGGTTGATATTGAGGCTGATACTGTTATGTGTCTTTATTAACTACCTGGGGTGAAGGAATGGCATGAATCCTCAGCAGTTTCCCAGATAATGCCAAAGCTTGGGAAACTTCAGCCCTGTTGTATAATGAAGAATAGGGCTGCTATGGAGGGAACTTGACAGAAATGGGCTGTCAGGAACTTCATGAGTTTTAATAAAGGCAAATGTGAAGTCCTTCATCTGGGACAAAACAACCCCACCTACCTGCTGGACAGCAAGTTGAACGTGAGTCAGCAGCACGCTCTTGAGGTAAAGACGGCCAGCTGCATACTGGGAGGTATTTGTAAGTGTGTGGGAAGGGTGTTAAGGGAGTTTTTTTTTCCCCTACATGCAGCACTTCTAGGACTACATCTGCAGTGTTGTGTCCAGTTTTGGCCTCTCCAGTTAAAAAAAAAGACAAGAAAAACATATTGGACTGAGTCTGGTTGAGAGTCACCAAAATGATGATGAGGGCAGAGGCGCATGGCTGAGAGAAATGGGTGTGTTCAGATTAAGAGCAGCAAATACATAATAAGACTATAGAGAAGGTGTAGCAAAGCTCTTCCAGGAGATTAATAGCAATACAAAGAGACAGTGGACTCAAGATGTAAAAATGGAAATTCTGATTTCATATTAGGAAAAGTCTTTTAACTGTGAGGCTAGTCAGCGTGTTGGAGGAGCTGCCCAGAGGGGTCTCAAAACCCAGGTGGACTCAGCTGTGGATGACCTGCTGATTTTGGCCATTCTCTGAGCAGGAGATTGTAGTAGGTGACCTCTGGGGTGCCCTGCAGCCTCTGCGTAGGCATGGTTCTGTCAGAGCTGCTACAGCTGGACCGCAGAGCACACACAGGCATGGTTTCAGCATAAATGTCACTGTTAGTCTAGGCTGGTAATCCTTTTGTTGGTCCATCCTCTAATTCTGTCTTCAGGGTTGTGCTGTCTCTTGAGGGAGGAAATAATGCCTCCATCTCACTGTGTTGCAGTTTTTCCAGAATAAATTGCGAGCTTGCCCTCAAAAAGAGAGTAGCTGAGAGGCTTTTTTCTAGTGTTGCTGTTTTGCAGACCAGTTTTTTAAAATGTCTTCTGTCTTTTTAGTGGTAGGTCATGTGATATACTTTTCCATTTTTCTGCTATTAAGTTGTAAAAAATCTTGGGTTTTCTGCTTTTTAATGTTTTGTGTAATCAATTCAGTATTTATTGTGCTGCACTTGGCTTGGTGCAACCCCCCGAGTATCAGTGCAAGCTGGGGCATGAGTAGATTGAGAGCAGCTCTGCCAGGGACTTGGGGTTGCTGATGGATGAGAGGCTGGATATGAGTTGGCGATGCGCGCTTCCAGAAAGCCAGACCTATTCTGGGCTGCATCCAAAGCAATGTGGCCAGCAGATTGAGGGAGGGGATTCTGCTCCTCCACTCGTCTCTGATGAGGCTCCACCTGGAGTATTGCATCCAGCTGTGGGGTCCCCAGCACAGGAAGGACATGAACCTGTTGGAGTGAGGCCAAAGATGGGCCTCAAGAATTGTCAGGGGGCAGGAGCACCTGTCCCGTGAGGACAGGCTGAGAGAGTTAGGGCTGTTTAGCCTGGAGAAGAGAAGGTTCTGGGAAGATGGTATGGTCACCCTTGAGTACATAAAGGGGACTTAGACTCCTTTAGCTGAAGGAGGGTTGATTCATATTGGATGTAGGGAAGAATTTTTTAAAAAGAAGATGGTGATATTTTGGGACAGGTTGCCTGAAGAGGTGGTTGAAGCTCTGTTCCTGGAAACACTCAAGGTCAGGTTGGATGGGACTCTGATCAACCTGATCTAGTTGATGATGTCCCTGCTCATTGCAGGGAAGTTTGGATGAGATGACGTCTAAGGGTCCCTTCCAACGCAAAACATTCTATGAATCTATGCATGTTGCATTTAAGTATAGGATCTTTGGGTGAGTGTGGCTTAGTTGAGACCACTGTGGTTTTTTCAACTAAACATAAGTTCATCTTTACAGTCCCATTTGCTGGGATGAAATGTGTATGCTAACACAGTTACACCAACATGTATTGAGTCCTACAGCTGTGAATAGCACGCACAATTTGCGAATGCCTGTGCCAGTAGAAAATTTTCGTTCTCCTTGCTGAGGCTGTTTAATATTTTGTCAGTGGTTCTGCTCTTGGACAAAGTTGTGTGAGAGTGTCTTGGGGAGCTGGCTGGCTTTGCTTTTAGCTATGATTGTATTTTGAATCAAATGTTTTTGAAGTAGGTATGTCTCAAGACTCCTTCCCTTATTAGAGCTCAAGGCCTGGTGACCTCCTAGACTGAAGTAAACCAAGCAAAGAGCTAAACTGTTCAGTTGTCATTTTCTTTGAGACTGGATTACAGAGAGGCACTGAAATATTTACAGTAATGAGATACTAAATTGGTGAGACTGTAATACAGGTGTATTTGTAATTAAAATAATCCTAAAATAAACAGATGAAAACAAGGTTTAAACTGATTTAAATGTAGCTGTGTTCGGGAATTGCTGTGATGCAACCAGATACATATTAAATTTTTCTATAACAGTGCATGTGTTCTAATGCCAGCCTTTATTAAACTACTTTACAGAGTTGTAGAATATATACAGATTTGTAGACGCCATTACCTTCAGTCACTAAAAAAATATCTCTATGTGCAATGGCAATTTTTCATGTTGCTGGTAAGAGAACAGTGTTTGAAGATGCTGGTTATATGGTTGTGAGATGCTCTTGGTTCTGTCAGTTGCAGTGTGATGAAAAAATATGGACAGAAAGACACTGCTGCCCCTCACAACTGAAGATTACTGCTCTGCAGCAGAGCTGAGGCTGCCTGGGCTTTACAGTTTTAGAATATTGCCTTAAAATGTCAAAGAATGTAAGAATACCCCTCGCTGCTGCAGCTAAAGCAACTATATCCAAGGGTCATTATTTTGGTTTCTCTTAGGCATCAATTCTTACATTTTAAAATCTGGTCAGGAAGTGTATGCACCAGGGTTAGATGTGTCCAAATTTAAAGTAATTGCAGGTTATGCTGGGTTAGATGAATTGTGAGGCTTAACTTTTATATGCTGCACAATGTCTGTAGGAAGTAGGAAGGCTTTGAGTTTTGCTGAAGTACCACATTATCACAGAGAATAACTAAATGTGATTATTTGGTTACTTGATTTTAATGTACTGGTTCAAATTTGTGAATTAGATAACATAGTGAATGTGCAACAGGATTGGCGGTACGTTTTGCAAAATGACTAGCATGTGGTATTGTCAGCTCAGTTTATAGATCAACATGGACAGAAAAGATATTTCAAAGGGAGCATGTGAATATTTTGCTGTCTTTTGCTAATACTGCATTATATTTTAAAATTTAATTCCAGTATTCTGGTTTGAAGACTGTGTTTTCCAAAGTGTCAGGAGTGAGATTTTGTAGCATAAGTACTTAATTTTGTGAAATATGCTTCAAACCTTCAAGCCTTGTTCTCACTAGGAAGCACTGGACGTGGGGTTAGACATCAGCAAGCTGTGAGTTGACCTCACTTGGCATTTAACTGTTGTTTCAGGAGTTGTTGCAGAATTTGGGCTGCCTGTTTTTGTGTTTTAAATACATAGCTTGTCCTCACCACTGTGTGCCATAGATTAGCCTGTGATGCCATGTTTTGTTTGTGAGTGCTTTTAGGCAAAATGACATTGAAAATGTTTAATTGTTTGCTGGGAGCTTAGTACATTGTAGCAAGTAGCAAATCTGTACTTTGGGGTATGATGCATTGATAGCCCTTGTATGCATAAACTTTTTGGCTGTAAATGCAGGAAAGAGGAAGACTTTGCCATTACCAGTTATGTTTGGTCATGTTGAAATACTGTAATGAATTGGGTCTTATTGTATATAGAATACCTGTAAATAAGATAAACAATTTTATGCCTATGTAGTGTATTTAAATCCTAAATATAAAATGTGTGTTATATTTTGCTAAATCTGATAACTTGTGCTAATGGACTTGTAAAGACCGTCTGGTGCCATGGGAAATGTACTTCTCGATCATTGTAATTTTGAAATTCTTGTCCATGTGGTTATGTTGGAAATAAAAGTAAAAATAGTAAGTTTAGACTATAGGGTTTCCTTATAGGAAAGATATTCTGAGCAGCATTTCAATTAATATAATTCTAGATACTGCTTATGAAACTTAGCTGGAGACACACTGTGTTGCGGCAGTCTTTCAATTAAAAAATATTAACTACTTGGAGGTCCTTCTTAAATTGAGAAGGAAAGAACTTTAAAACTGCTTGTAAAGTTGTAAGGGAAAATAGTCTCATGAATCTTAAACTTTTTGGTTTTGATGCTGATAGATTTCCATCTCAAAGTGTAGAACTGAATGTAATTTACAGCGCTCATTGCTGATCGCTGCTGATGGTTAACTAGTGCTTAATGTAGTGCATCCTAAAGGAAAGAAAGAAAGGTACCTTGTACTCCATGATGCCTTTTGTAATGTTGCCACTGTGTCAACTGAAGGTGTGGACAAAACTTGAGATAAAACCATGCAGTGTCACAAGGATTTAACCTAGTGGGTTAGACACTGATTTATCTTTCAGAGCACATACTGGTGTTTTGCTCTCAGTTGTAGGTGATAATGATGTGTACAGATGTGCAAACAGTGCCAGAAAACACCTGAATTTCCCTGGAATGTTTATTCTAAAGCTAACTAGACTAAGGAAAATAAGGCTCACTTCAAGCAATAAGAAAGAAATACACTGGCATCTGGTAATACAGTCCCTTCTTCATGACTTTCAGAAATAAATCTGAACTATTCCACTTGCCTTAAATAAAAGTGTTGTTTTTCAAATGTTACATAATTAATAACATTCCTGAAACATATTGTTCATATTAAGTCTTAAGTTTTATTGCCTTTTTTCTAGATGAAATATCAAACTCTGCTGTCCTACATCCAAATTGAAGCCACTCTCTAAATAGCAAAAGCAGAGTTAGTCTAAGCCAGTCTAAGTCTGCTGCTGCAAGAGACAATCATGTCATGTTTCCATTTCTATTCCTGCTTTTGCATGAGCGTTAATGCAGGCATATGGTAAGCTGCACCAGCAACCTGATGCCCCTGAGGGGTAGTCCTCACTCTCACAGTCTATAGACAGATTTTTGATTGGATCTATTGAATAGAGCCTTGATACAGTTTGTCATTTGGTTGCTTATATGTGCTAGTGGCAGCACGAGGGAAGGGTGAGTTGAAGAGGAGAAAGGGACGGTGTCTTTAAAGACAGTACGGACACAGGATGGTGGAAAGAAAGGAGAAGTTTTGTTTCGTGTTCCTCTGGTCCTTGCTGCCTGATTGTGCTTTCTCTCAGGCCAGTTCTGGTGCACTGAGCCAGTTCAGCTCATTAGCCCAGCAGAGAAACATGTACTTTTTGCCAGATTAATGAATTCAGCTAGTATGGAGAGTAGCCTGGTATGTGCCAGAGCTGGCATAAGCTGACTGTGGGGGATGGAGGGCAAGAAAATTCCTTTTTGGTGTTTGGAAGTGGTTACATTGATCTGCTCTATCTCATTGAACGTCACCATTAGGGGCAGGTTTTCTTTTTGAGGACTTACTGACTCATGTGTTCTAATAACTTTGAAATTGGAAGTAAAGTCTCTGAGAGGCTGAGTCTCTGAGAATTTGATGCTTTTCAGAGGTGTGTGTACAGGAAATTAGCTCTTTTATCCAGTTGTGTATTTTGCATCTCTGACAAATTTCTGTAAGTGTATGACTGTTAAATAATTTTTATATTATTTTTTTCATACTTAAACCTCCTGGACTGAAATCCACTCAATTACAAAATGGATGTTTTCAAGTAATGTGTCACCGCTGAGTACTCCTGCCAGCACTTTCCCCACCCTATGCTATGTGAAAGACCCTTACAAGCTGGAGCAACTGTCCTATTCTGTAAATATTTTTGGCCAAGAAATAGCCTGCTTTTAAGTTTGGAATTCAAACTGTGACCGTAAACTACTGTTTTTTCTTTCTTTATATAAATCCTTTGAAGAAATGGTATTTTAAAGTCGTAAACTACAACACCTGTTTGTTAACTGATGCTTCTGTCTACATATCTTTTGCTTAGTGTTGCAGCCAGCATGGGTTTATGAAAGGCAGGTCCTTCTTGACCAATCCGATCTCCTTCTGTGACAGAGTTACCCACCTGGTGGGTGAGGGAAAGGCTCTGGATGTTGGATGTCATCTGCCTAGAATTTAGTCAAGCCTTTGACACTATTTCCCATGGCATTCTGCTGGGGAAACTGGCTTCCCATGGTGTGAATGGGTGTGATCTTTGCTGAGTAAAAAACTGGATGGATGGCCAGGCCCAGAGAGTGGTGGTGAATGGGGTTACATCCAGCTGGTGACCAGTCAAATAGTGTTCGCCAGCGCTCAGTGTTGGGGCCGGTCCTGTTTAACATCTTCATCAATGACCTGGACAAGGGTATCGATTGCACCCTAAGCCAGTTTGCAGATGACACCAAGTTGAGCAGGAGCACTGATCTTCTGGAGGACAGGAGAGCTCTAGAGAGGATCTAGAAAGGCTGGATAGATGGGCTGAGGCTGGTTGTATGAGGTTCAATAAGATGAAGTGCTGAGCCCTGAACCTGGGTCACAACAACCCCCTGCAGTGCTACAGGCTGGGGTGTAAGGGTGGCTGGAAAGCTGCTCAGTGGAAAAGGACCTGGCGGTGCTGGTCAACAGCGGCTGAACAGGAGCCCATCTGTGGCCAGGTGGCCAAGAAGGCCAATGGCACCCTGGCCTTGATCAGCAATAGTGTGGCCAGCAGGACCAGGGCAGTGATTGTCCCCCTGTACTGGTGAGGCCACACTTGGAGTCCTGTGTTCAGATTTGGGCCACTCACTACAAGGAAGACACTCAGGTGCTGGACTGTGTCCAGAGAAGGGCAACAGAGCTGGCACTTGAGGACATGGTTTAATGGTGAACATGATGGTAGTGCTGGGTTAACAGTTGGACTTGATAATCTTAAAGGTGTTTTCCAACCTTAATGATTCTATGACCTCATGAGAGGAGGCTTTGGACCCTCCAAGGAAGGATTTAAGTCTTCAAGACAGGGCTTTGGGTCCTGGAAATAGGCTTTTGGAGGTGAGAAAGAGAGTTTGAACTCAGAGGTTGGGTTTTCTTGGGTTTTGGGCCCTACAAGGATGCTTCAATGCCACAAACTAAGGCTTTCCCCACTATAAATGGGTCTTTGGAGGCATAGAGGAAGGCTTTGAGCCCATTAGATTGAAGGCTGAATCCTAAATAGCAGGCTTTGATTCCTGAGATGGAGGCTTTGGAAACTAGGGTTTGAGCCTGAAGATGTGCCTTTGTACTCTATAAAGACTTTGAATTCTACAGATGAGGCTTTGGACCTTCCAAATCAGACTTGGGCCCTTTAAAATAATGTTCTGGGCCCTTCAGGTGAGTCTTGAGACCTAAGAAGCAGGGCTTGAAGCTTAGAAATGAGTGTTTGTGCCCAAACATGGAGAGTTTGGACTCTTGGGTAACAGTTGGACACAATGATCTAAGAAGTCTTTTCCAGCCTTAATAGTTCGGTGATTCCATGATGTTAAGCCAGTGTGCCTTGGAGTAGCTGTTACTGTAGTTACTGTTGCTATGATGTTTGCATACATAGACTTAGACAGACCTAGCAGGGCTGCAGACACTTGAGTTGATGCGCAGATTTTGAAAAACTGTTTTAAATACCTATTCATAAGCTACTACTGGGTCTTTCCAGTGGATTTTCATTTTTCTCAGCTTTCCTGCTGATATTTTGTGGGATGAGTGCATTTGAGGTGCAAAGACAGCAGTTGGTACTGACAGCAGCTCAAACCTCTGAAATCAGTCAGTTAAGGAGTAAAACATGTTCACTGAATAAAACATTGCAGTCACACAGTTGGGATTGCTCCACTGCATCTTCTGCCCTTTCACGATATTAAGTTTGGTACCTGTGTGGCCTGTAGAAATGAGAAGTTATGAACATTAAACTGCATGCCAGCGCCACTTCCTCTGCTCCCAACCTCAGACTGGGAACTAGAACAGTTTTTGTGCCGTAACATGTTCAGAGTAGCTGTAGTGAATGAAGGTGTTCTGGGAGGGACTGGTTCATCATTGTGGCGTGAGGAGATCAGGATCTGAGCAGTTTGCTGGAGAGTAAGCCTGCTAGAGTTGTCTGCTCTGTCTTTTGTATTTCATCTCTGAAGATCTGTTGGCATCGATGAGATGTGTAGTATCCTTGTCAGCCTTCTAGAAGGATTAATGATGCCTGTGTGGGGAGATGGGATGAACAAAGTGCAGAGCTGGTGACACAGAAGTAGTAGAGGAAGAGTGCTCTGTTGCTGGCAGAGTTGGCTTGTTTGCATGTGCAGAGAGAAGGAAAGGGTGTTTAAATGCATGTGCTGAAGTTGAAGAATAAGAAGACTACAAGTTACGGTAAGATTAAAATGTCGGCTTTAAAGACAGCATAAGACATGACATCTTGCTGAAATGTGGCAAGAATAAAGAGTATGCATGTTCAAATGTGTAGTTGGTCAGTGGTGCATTAACTGCCTGACTTGATCAGGAATCCAGCGACAGAGCTTTACTAATTGGCTTTCAGCTCTGATGGGCAGGTAAGAGATGATGCAAGGAAATTTTATTTTGTTGTTGTTGTCTGTGTATATATTTGAATAGGCATACCTGGGGCATGTGGTGTACTTCTTGGAGGAAGGTGTTTGTTTTTCTAGTGGGATCAGTGTTTGATGGTGGCTCATTCATAATACCTGCATAGTTCTTTCACAGTGCCTTTAATATATTTTGCAGATAGAAAATGTAGGTGCCTTTACATGTATTTTGCTTTGTCACTAAGTCAGCATTGTTTTGGAGTATAAAACTATGCTCCTTATCTACCACTGTGCCTAAGCCAGATGAAACAGGCCATTAGTACTTGGTACAGTATGGCTGTGCCGAGTTCTAGCTCATGGGTTGGTTTGGGAAGTTACCCTGTGCTACCCAGCTTGGAATGTTGATTATGTGGAGAATGGAAAGGCTGCCATTTGCAAGAAAGGGTCAAACCAGTCTGGTGTCACACATGGATGGTAAAATGTCATCTTGGTTAATTACTAGTCTACCTACATTCTGCAGTTACTCATTTGGATTACTAATGATTGGGTGTTTAGTCTTCTGGATGCCTATGACTTCTTCCATATTGAGTCTCAGGTAGCTTTCAGTCCTGGAAGGATTTCCTCAGCAAGAGAATCATACTGACACCTGTTTTATGGCCAGTAATGTCTTATTTGCTAATGGAGAGACACTCTAGCAATAGTGAATGTAGTAATGCCAAGCTTTTTGGAAAGAGCATTGCCTTGGATGCAGTTTGTGTCCTGACCATTTGCTTATTTTGGCAAATTTTGACTCCTCTGAGTTCCTTATATGCTTTTATTCATAGCAGCAAAATATTCACTCCCCTAAAGGGGGACAGTGTGTCATAAGTAAAGGTGAAAATGAGGGGCTGGGAACAGAGTGCAGACTGCCCTTTGCTGGTGCCGAGCACTGAACTGCTTGTGAGCTCTGGTGTTGCACAGTTTTTGTTGTTGGAACACTGAGGCTTAGTATTTATGTAGAATAGCAGCAACACCCTGAGCATGGCATATTAGTGCATCTTAGTGTGGTGATTGTGATAGACGTGGTTTTTATGCTGTATTCTGTCTGGTTTAAGTTGTCCCTAGCTAGTTATTCTGTCTTTGTGGAAGTAAAAGATTAAATTACAGTTCATTATGAAAAATGTCAAATTGTAAATTAAGATGGCTTTCTTTCTGTGAAAAGACTTTTGTTTTCTACCTTCCTTTTCTCCTCTTTGCCAGCCCCCCTTTTAACTTCAGATTCAAGGGTGTCCTGTAAGTTGGTGTTTGTGTTACTGTGTATGAAAGATGTGAATGACAAATACAGGCTTTTTCTTTCATATGTGCTGATTTTTAAAAGAAAGCTGAGTACAACAGGGTTCTTGTTTCAGAGTTGTTTACTAGACTAACTACTGCATGTTCAAAGAATATTCTCAGTTTTCTACACATGAATAATTTTTATAAAATTTTGTTGCCTAACCCCAGAAAAATACCAAAGTACCTTTATGCATGTCATAGCAACTGGCAATGAAGTTCAAAAAAAACCTTTTTAAACTCTTGTTGCTTTTCAGTTTCCAAAGTGTTGAAATTGTGGAGGTAGCTTTGCCGCTTGCTTCCAGCTTGCAGAGGTTAGCAGCTGGTTCTGTGGCTGCAGCCAGTGTACGAGGGGCAGCTCCATGTTGCAAGCAGTCTGCTGCACAGGGTTGAGATTGACAGGAAGGCGTGTTGAAATTTTGAGGACATGATGGGGAGCAAGTGACTGCCTAAAACAAAGTGTTAAATAAATACTTCTTACCAGAGTGTAAGCATTACAAATAATCAGTAAATGTCAAAATGGAAATGCCTTGTATGTATTCAGTAACTGCTGAATATTAAGGTTTGGAGATACAAAACTTTAACATACCATGAAATGAAATTTGATCAAATTGAATCTATTTAACAGTCCTTTAGTGAGGAGTCTTTTCAACTCCAGCTGTTTCTTCTGAGATCCTTTCAGGATACCCCCACTGTTCAGAGCGTAGTAGTGGGGTTTTTGATACACATTGTTCCTGCAGTTCAGCATTACAAAAAGAAATATTTAAGTTCACTGACTTTAGTAGCTATTACTGCTCATCACTTGCTGTAGATAATTGCTGAGTTTCTGGGTTTGGTGGTTTTCCAAGTGAAGGTGTTACAAGGAAACGTCCTGAAAAAAAGGTATGTACATCAGGAGTTATTTAGAAATTGGATTTCTTGATGAGCTTGTGACTTGACAAGCCTTTGGTGAACTTCGGCTGCAGTTTCAGAATTTGGAAGTTTTGCCAAGGTCACTGGGAAGTGCAGAAACTGATGGGTTAGTAGTAAATCAATGTTAGGTGCACTTTTGTCATTCATGTTCCAGAAGTATAGGAATTCTTTGTCAAGGATCCACCACCCTCTTGTCTTACTCATCTCAATATTGCTGTCTAATGTCTGTCTTCGAGGTCTGCACAAAGCTGCATCCCAGAATATGCTGCTGACTGTGTTGCTGTATTTTTCTTTCAAGCTGGGGCTCATTAGCAGAGTGACCGAATCAGTGAAAAACATTGTACCGGGATGGTTGCAGAAGTATTTCAATAAAAGGGAAGATAAATGTGTAGATACGAATGAATCCGCAAATGAGGAAGAGAATCCAGTAAACTATCACCATGATTATGCAAATGAAGATGCCTTGGTAATTGATGGGAGAGTCACGCCTGAATCAGCAAGAATTAATTTAGAAGGTATGTGAAATATCATTTAGTATTCTGACCATCTGTATTTATTCACAGATTTCTAGTTTTGAATCTACATTTCCAGGGGAGGCTGGAAGGAGCGTTTGGACGGAAAGAAAGCAAACAACAAAAACCCCACAACACCCAAACCAAAATGACCAACCAACCAAAAACCCCAACCAAAAATAACCCCACACAAAGCAAAACCAAAGTAAAAAAACCTCAGCACTGAACCTTAGAACTGCCTCACCTCCAAAGTTTAAACATAATTTCAAAATATACTGGAAGTTGACTTACAGGCCTTGAAAGTCATGAGTTAACTTCAGGTCTTCAACTAGCCAAGTGAAAAATATTGCTAACATTCATTTGCGAGTGTGTTGTGTTGCATTTTCTTTTTAAAGGATCTGGAATGAAAGTTTATCTAATTGCCTAAGGTAGTAGAAACATTAATCTGTTTTGTTGTCCTCAAAACAAAAGACCAGATGCTGGAATGACAGAGGAAAATTCCTTCATGTGTCCTGATTATTTTTCTTTTCTTTTCCTTTGGGCTTTTTCAATCAATTTATTGAATTTCCATGTTAGTTTAATGGAGATCTGGGGAACTTTGTTTATGACATTATTCTTTTTGAAATATTTTGTAACATTAAGGTGTGGCATTGCTTGGGGTCTTTGAAAACTATTTGGATCCTTGGCAAAGAAATTTACAACCCTTTTACCATATTAAAATTAATCTGTGCTTTATAGCTATGCCTCTCACTGTTTCTGTAGTACTCTGTGAATTTGCATATGCTCTTATTTGAGTTTCTCTTAAATTAGCAGGTTTGGGAACTCAGTTTTTAATTAGGTGAGAAATTTTGTCTGAGCACATGTACATAACCATCTGTGTGGACAGTCCATTGCTTCTGTTGTTGGCAGAATGAAAAATAATGAGGAAATACCTTTGTCACCAATGTCATCTAATTGTAAATAAGGAGCTTTACTGCTCTCTGTGTAGCTGTAGCTTGAGAATAAGATTGTATAAAGGAATAGAGAAGGTTTTCATGAATGAGTAACATGTGTTGGCTTTCCTAAAGAATTGTGTGAAAGGACCTTTCAGTGAGAACAGCTGCACAGCAAACTTTCTAGCTCCAAGAAATCACGAGCAGATGGGACACCCTAGAACCATCAGTAGCTTGTGTTGCAGTTCGTGGATGTTGTAGTCTAATCTTTCTAGCTATAGTTAATAATATTTTTTTTTATTATTACTGGTATTTTTATTTTAGAAAGCCTGTTTCTTTGGCTCTGAGGCACCAATTTGCTAGAGCCTCTGTTCCTTTGCTTGGCCAGCCTTTGGTCTCATAATGCTTTCTTTCATCTCAAATCTACCAGTGCTTTGGAAAATTAATTACTAGTACTGCAGTGCTTATGAAGATTGAAGTAACTAGTTTAAGGTTCAGTGCAAATGTCAGGATGATAGTGTCTCAAAATTATGTTCATACCCAGAAATCCTGGGAGGGACTGTAGACATATGGATATCAGGCAAGATGGCCATTAATAGCTGTTCCGTTCATGTGGGAAGTTGGAGCTGTGAGACCACCTTTTGCAGGACACTGGCAATGTTTACAGACTCTTTTCATGAGGAAAAAATGCCCATCGTACAACTGAGGCCATGTTGCTTACTTGCCCTTTGTGCCAAAATCTCAAAAACTAATAGATAGGAGACAATTTGCCTGTAGCATGACCTGATATGGTAGAATTTGGAAGGGAGGATGATGACCCCAGAACAAATAAACCTCCCCAAAATCTCTGCAAATACACATTTTCATGTTACCTATTCAGACTAACATTGTCTTTTTTACAAGATGATAAAAACTGCAGAGTTGTCTGTAACTTGTCATGTATTCTCAAATTTTGGAAAGCTTATTGCAAGCATTATCTGGAGGAGAAGGAATTTATAGATGTTTGATTTAGTGAAAGACACAGTTTAAGGGCTTGAGCGCAGGGTCAGAATTCGGTGGTGTAAAATCCCATCAAGTACTTCTTAATGCAACATTAATGCTTAGTATTGCAGGCAGTGTTGCTGTTGTAATCAGACAGACGAAACCCTATCTGGGTGAGTAAGTTAAATTCGGCTTCTCTATTTTTGTGCTTAGAACTTGGCAATAAGCATGGCTGTTGATAGAAAACAGGTTTTGGCTTCTGTGAGCTTGTCTATAGGGAAGCTGATTGTCTTGCTGTTCTTGTTTAGAACCATCCACGAGCAGGTCTGCACTGAACTTCTCAGATGTGTTAACAAGGCCCTCTCTTCACCGGAGCCATTTGAACTGCACTGTGTTGGATTCCACTGTCCCACACTGTCAGCCCTCCACATCTTCCTCACTTGGCATCAGCAGTCCTGGGTTGTCCCTCGTAAAGGAAATAAAAGATTCTACCTCTCAGCATGATGACGATAACATCTCAACAACCAGTGGCTTCTCCTCTAGAGCATCTGATAAAGGTAACTTATGTTCTCTAATTGATTTGCTTGATATCATGAAGTACTTTGTATTCTTCAGTATTCCGCATTGCCTTAGTAAGTAAATAGGCAGGAGAATTCTTAGTAGGAGAATATCAGCTCTGGATGTTAGAATTAAATTTAATTTTTAGTAGTTTAGAAGTATATAATCCTGTCACCTTTTAAATATAACCGTGCTTGGAATGCATTTTTGAGTCCCTGATATTCTAAAGAGTCAGTACTGATAAATACAATTTTAGCTCGATTATCTGTAAATCTTGAATGAGGATAATAGGAGATGAAGATGACTTGCTGTAGCTTGATAGCTAGATTGATTGCCTAGAAGGAGGAGTGGCTCAGAATATCTCGCTCACAGCTGGTTAAATGTGAGTAAATACAGTTGACAAATAAAACCACAAGATATTCTCATATTTTTTTTTACCAGGAGTCAATAAAGCAACTATTCTGATTGAACAAGTTTGGGCTGCTTCTTTTTTGCTGTTCTTGGTAGAGGGCATCATTTGTCAATACTTAATTGTTTTTTGCCAAATTTAGTAAGGGATGTACACCATTTTAAAGTAAAAAAACCCCAAAATATTGTATTTATGCAGAACATGACCTCGGTGTCTCACTGAGAAAGGGCAAACAGCAAGTTTGCAAATATTTCTAGTCCCCCAAATAAATGGCGATGGAGGCATGCTCAGCCAGTTCTCTGGAGACCACAGGTTGACAATTCAGAGTAGGTGTTGCCAGGGTGTATCAATATAACCTGAGTTTGCTAGAACTTCCTGGTGTGTCTCCATAAAACATATGGAAAATAGGTGGTTAACTCTGTAAATTCAGCCTTTGGGTAATTTTTCAGGTTTATGACCTGGTCAGTTTTGTCCTATGCTGGTTTCCAACCCTCTGTCATCATAGGAAAAACTTTGTATCATTAGAGATGCACCAGTGTTTATGCAGTTCCTTTATTTTACCATGAAAGAAGAAAAAATAAAATTGTGTTGTATTGGAGATGTGTTATTAGCTTGTGAATACTTTTGAAAGATGTCTGAAAGGTCATGTATTCGCAGTTCTGTGAACAGATTTTAGGTTCAGAATTGGTATTTGGGTTTCATACCATATGTGAAATTCATCTGTTTGAAGAGCTCTGAAGGTTAGACTGCCGGAGAAATGAGTGTTAAGGGACTTTTCCATTCTGTAAGACATTTTTGTAGAGAGCTCTGGAGTTTGTGTGATGTTTAATACTGAATTTCTTTATGTACACAACGCATTTACATACAGCATTTGTCATTTTGGCAGATATCACAGTTTCAAAAAATACTTCAGCACCACTGCTCTGGTCCCCAGAGGCTGAAAGATGTCATTCCCTCTCACAGCATCCTACATCTAGCTCTAAAAAACCTGCATTCAATTTATCTGCTTTTGGGTCTCCCTCTCCTGTAAGTACTGCACAGTATTAATTTTAGTCAAGTTGAATGCGTAGCCGTTTTACTAACCACTTACCGTAATACCTTTCTGTAGTCACTTGGAAACACTTCTGTCTTTAAGACAAGACAGCTTGGGGATTCTCCGTTTTACCCTGGAAAGACCTCTTATGGTGGTGCAGCTGCAGCAGCAAGGCAGACAAAAGTGCAGATTTCTGCTTACCAGGTATGAGAATAGTAGTGCAGCATGGGGGAAAACATAATGGAAATACAGAAGGGGGAGCTCGGCCAAAAAAGCTGTGAGCAGGGAACTTAACTTGAAAAATGTGGCAACAGTTCCTGTCTTGCCCACTCAGCCTACAATTTTTGTTTAAATTCTTGTGTACCACTTTATGTAGAAATGCTTATCATAAAGCATGAGAATGACAGTAGCATCTTAGCTGTTGGGCAGTTTCTTGTAGTAGGGGTTTCCTCTGTTATGTCTTCAAAAAATTTCCATTTTCTGCCATGGTCTGCCTCTGACTGTATTATGGTAAAATAACATGTAAATAATTACAATGACAGCATAACTTTGAAAACTTTGTTAATAGCAGCAAGTTACTTGCCTGATGCTTGTAGATCTTACACAAGCATGCCTCCACTCAAACTATGAATATATTGTGCATTTTTTAATACAGTAGTATACAAAAAGCAACTTTCCTCATCCTTTGCACTTCTGTTACTGAGTGGGAGGCAGGCGGTCCTACATGCTATATCGAGATAAACAATCAGGTGCTCTCTATTTTACTGTCATTCAGATGGCTCTTGAGAGGAGCTGCTTGTCCCCAAGTGTTCTTTGCGGTCTAAAATGAACCAGCAAATTAAAAATCATGATTACTCTCAGTAGCTAGAGTTGAGTCTAAAAGCAAATCAGTAGAATCTGATTCGGTTCTAATTTGTTTAAATTAAAATGCCCTTTATTAAAAAAAGTCAAAAGGAACTTTTAAGAAACTGAAAATAAGTATGCTGGACCTATTTTGGCAGTCTGCTTCTACTATGGAACAAGGGGACCTACAATTTCCTGATTCAGGGAAACCTTGAAACTTGTGGGTTTTTCGGACTTGGTGTTGAGTCAAACTTCAGAATGTTTAAAACTTCTGTAAGCTAGAAGTCCTCTTCGGTCAGCTATTTTTATTTTTTACAAAAATTGTGGATTATGTTGAAAAGAGAAGCAAATACTAGGCTTTTAAAGGAGAGACAAGCTTGTTTGTTAATGCGTACAGCGAGTCTCCCTTGCGTGTTCTGTGTTGTGTGATCTGCTTCCTGTCTTCACTTAGCCATGTGGGAAGCATGGTGTGGTTACATGAGAGGTATAACATAGTTTTTTAAAAAAAAAGGTCATGCTGCAGTTTTTTTTAATTATGTTCAATCGTGATACAACATTTACTTTTTTGGTGTATTATGTTTAGATCTGTTACAGTTCAAATCAGTTCTGTATCTTTCTAAACAGAGCAAGAAGATCTGCAGTCAGCTGCAATGTTGGGGGAAGGGAGGAAATAATAGAAGTAGAACTAGAAATTCCTGATGATAACTGTGTACTCTGGTTTTAAGATGCCACGCTTACACCATCATGAAACTCCAAGATCTGTTTTGCTACTGAAAGTACTTTACCCAAGTTTTTGCTTCAGTTCTGTTTTCCTAATCACTGCTTCAGAGACCCTACAAACCTAACATCATCCATTTTATGACCTTTTACATTTAAGGATTTCTTTTGTTGCTTTATCCCATGTGCAAGATATGCAGGGCCCCACTTAAACTTCTGTGAAGTCAGTGGAGTATACTTTTCTTCTTCATGGCTTGAGTGTTCAGTGAGTGCGTTTTTCTCTGTCATTATGAGTGTATTGGCTGTATCACCAGTGTAGCCCTAGGGCATAAAATATACACGTGTGTAACTCAAAATCCAGCATCATAACTTTGGCAATGCTAATTTTTCAGCCGCCGATAAAAAGACAGATGAAAGCTAAACAAGCAAACGTGCAATCCTATGGTGTGACAAGTTCCACAGCGCGGCGCATCTTGCAGACATTGGAGAAGATGTCAAGCCCTTTGGCGGTAAATGGCACTCCTTTTAACGTTTTATTCCGTGTGTTTGAAAAACACAGTAAATGTGCCAGTATAGGATGAAGGTGTTACTTAATGTCATGTCCGGTTTAATTTATTGCCCCTGTTTTTTTCAACAGGATGCTAAAAGGATTCCATCTTCTGTTTCTAGTCCGCTGTCTTCTGTAAGTTGATCACAACGGCCTCCCCCCCCGCCTTGTTTTTGTTGGATGGAACCCTCTCGTAGGGGAAAAACCATCCTCTTAATATTTTGGCCTTTTCTCCCCCTTTTAGCCTGTGGACAGGAGTGTGCTGAATGTGACTAGCTTCCAATCCAGACAAAACCAGGTAAGAACCAGTAACATGTTAAGCTGAGACAGGTAACTATCTCTGCTTTACAGCTCTTAAAAGAAATTTCACAAACCTCAATGACAGCATGCACATGAATTCAAGTTAATATTAGCCTTATGTGTGTTATAGCTGCCTTGGCTTCATGGAAATTGCTAAAAATGTCTTTTCTATCCACACCAGATGAAGGACTGTGAAGATTACTCAGGTGGAGAATTATATTATCTTTTTGTGGTGGTGTGTTGATATGTCAAGAACAACTTCTCTAGAACACACAAAGTGGTTTTATCTTGTCCTGCAACTTGGGGTTAAGTTGCATGATAACATTCTTGTTTCAGAAGGCTTTTTCTTGCAGAAATAACCAGAAGTAGAAAAATATTGATTGAGTGATTGTTCAGATCTTGTGCAGATTTCCATGTTTATTTTAAGCAAAAAGTAAATACTTAAATTGTTTATTACTACTCAAGGCAAGGAGAAAATTGGAAAATTGTTAAATTTTGTTACTTCTGTAAATTTATGCTCCTAAATTCCTGTTTGGAGGTAGCACTGAATTGTTGCTGTGGTAAATCATTATTTCCTTGTTTTTGTTTAAATAATGTTGGAGTATTACATTTATTAAGTTGTGAAACCACAAAAGGTCGCTTTTCGCTCAGGCAACCAAAGGAGCAAAAGTGGTTTTTCTTCCATGCAAGCTTTTCATCTGCTGTTGTAATGAGGAAGTGGACAGAATGTCTCAAGAAGTTTCCATGCTAATCACTTGGTTAGGAGTATAATGAATTCTGCAGTCACTTAGGAGTTTATAAACATCTCAGATTTCCTGTACTGTCTTTGGCCATATGATACAAGAGCATATAAGTTCTTTGCCACCTCTTAAGTATTATCCCAGTAATTGAAAACAAAGCTTACATGGATTCTCAGTTAAAATGCAGAACCACACCTGTGATGAGGCATTAAAAAAGATCTACCAGATTTGCAGCATAGACCCTGACATCAGTCAGAAAGTGAGTGTTGCACACAGCTGTCACTCGGTAAAAATAGAGAAATTGTCTACTCATAATGCTAGAATTCATAAAATTTGGCAGGGAGAAAGGGTAGCCCTTGATGAAAAGGGAGGAGAGAATTGTATGTGCCGAGAAGAGGGTTGTGTGTTTTCCTGTTAAAGCAAACAAATGGTTGATAGGACACTTGAATACTCAGGCAAAACTTTACAGGTCTTTTTTTTTTTGTGGTATTTTTCTTATTTTGAGGATTGCATTAGTGTACAGTTAGTGTATTGAACATGTTACTGGGTTATTTTTTTCCTTGTTGTACATACCTGTTTCACTCGTTTGATATCCTTTTACAATAATGTCATCTGCCCGGCATGTGAAAATAAAGTGGCAGATGTAGTTGTCTGGATTTTTGTGAGGCTTTTGATACTGTCCCTCACAGCATCCTTCTGGACAAGTTGTCCATCTCTGGGATGAGTGGGTGCACTCTGAAGAACTGACTGAACAGCAGGATGCAAAAAGGGTTGTGGTGAATGAGGCTGCATCTGGCTGGTGAGCGGTCACCAGTGGTGTTCCTCAGGATCCGTTCTAGGGCCAGTGCTGTTCAGTGTATCTGTCAGTGATCTGGGGGCATGGATCGAATGCCCCATTAGCAGGTTTGCTGATGATATGAAACAGGGAGGTGCTGTTGACTCTTGAGGGACAGAAGTCCTTGCAGAGGGATCTAGATAGATTGAAGCATTGGGTAGTCATCAATGGGATGAAATTTAACAAGTCCAGATGCCGGATCTTCATCATTGAGGCAGTGGGACTGAGTGCACTGTCAGCAAGCTTGCAGGTGACACCAGACTGAGTGGCGCAGTTAACACATCTGAGGGATGCCATCCAGAAGGACCAGGACAAGCTCTAGAAGAACGGGGCCCATGTGAAGGTCATGCAGTTCTGCACCTGGGTTGGGGCACAACCATCTGTTGATACTAATTTAAATGATAGATACATCCTAAGTCTCATTCTTGTTATCATCAAGGGTACAGATGATCTCATATATCACGGGGTCTTCCTTCTCTATTCAGTTAAGCCAGTTTTGTAGAATGTCAGCTGCTTTCTGTTTAAAAGCTAGCCCTTGTCTGTAAAAAAGCTTTGACAAGAAAAGTCAGACCAGTACTTTCAAGAGCATCAAATGCAAATCTAAAACATTGGAAAATATATTAATGAGACGAATTTAAAATTATTTTACAATTTTTTTTTTTAAAGTGTAACTTCAAAGGAAGAAAATGTAGAAAAAAAAGAAACCTAGAACCTGGTTTAACACTGCTTAACATTTTCAATATTCAATTAATGGATTAAGCCAGTAAAAAAAAAAATCACCATGAGGGCAAAGTAGAGGAAAGGATGGGAGCATATTATTGTAACATGAGTTATTTTGCTTATAGCAATATAGTTTATTTTGTCTGTGAAGTAACTGCCAAATTTTGATGCAGGATTCAGTCAGACTTTGACTATTCCTGTAGCTTTTTGGATTTTATAACTGATTTTCTGGTGATTTCCTTCTGCAAGCTAAATGTTTTCAACACTTCCACATAGTTTTCACTGGGGCTGAGACTAGTGGGAGGTTTATAGTTCTGTAACTTTTATCATCGGTAAATGCTGTGGTAATTTGGGTGGGTGCAAGGATAAATTGATTGCTGCTTCCCTTTCAAAGATGGATTCTCAACATCCACCTGTCCAGAAACTTGTGACACCAAAGCCAGTCTCCCTGACAGGGAGTCGAATCACGTATTTTAAACCATCTCTGAAACCAGCTACTAATTCCAGAAAAATTCACCAAAGGGCAGATACAGACCATCAAGTAAGTCAATTTTCATGTCCTAATTTGTCTGCTTTTTGCACACTTGGAATGTGTCTAACCAGTCTACTGAGGTGCTCTTTCTTGTAAGAGTACCAATAGTATACTTGAGGTAAGCATTTAGAGAGTGGGAACCATTGTGAAAGAGATACTTAGAGGTTTTATGGGTATAATTGTTCCTTTGGCACACTAATGTGCCAAATGTGGTGGTGTGCTTTTGGGCCAGGGTTTTTGCAGTGAATGCATATTAAAATACAGAAACACAAATTTCCTTTGTGTATGCTGCTGTACAGAAAGCTGTTGGAACATGCTGGTGTTGTGTATAAAATGTTTCAGGTGAACTGCAGGCTCCAAGTGAGATTTCTAACAATTACCAATTCAGATCACTTTCTTAATTACCTATTCTGATCACTTCGGTGTAGATGGAGTCCCTGATAAACTTCCCTTGAAACAACACTGGTATCTCTTTCAGAAAAAAATCACCCATGGTTCCAGTATTATTCTGAATGTAAAAATGACTAGGTATTAAATAAATGGGCTGGAGATTAAGTGGATAAGAGTAGTTAGGGAACAAGCTTAAGCAGATGAGGTATATTTAGTGGTATAAATAAAAAAAAAATGAAAACAGCACAAAATGTGTGTTTGGTTGTCTTCTCTTTGTCTTTTGTTTATAAATATATTAAGATAAATCTTGAAATAAATAAAATTTATTTTGCAGGACATGATAGAGGAGAGTTTTCCTGCAGAGCAGCCTGTAAAATCATCTGAAAGGTATGACAAGTGTATTAATTTAAAATACTTGAAAGAAGAAAGCCCTCTCTGTCAATACAGTCTGCATGCTTGCCTTCTTTTGGAAGGGCAGTAACAGTTCTCAGTAAAAGGGAACAGAAAAAGTGAAAAAATTGTATTATGAGAGAGTTTACCTATTTGTCCATCTTAACCTTCATTAGAGGAGCAGCTGTTAGTTTCAGGTAATTAAATAATTGCTTGGAGTCTGAAGGCTTTGTTGTACAGGAATTTCTTTCTGAAAAATTCTTTATAATGTAAAATGTCTTACAGTTCAGAAGTATATTCAATTTTTAGTTGGTGGTTTTTTTTATTTAAGCAAAAAGCTGGAGGAAGATTGTTTTCTAATGCTCCTTACCTGACAAAGGCACTTGTCTGCTCTGTGAGTTTGCATGAAAAACAGAAGCCCTTCAGAGTCATCTGAAGACAAATGCCAACTTGTCTCTGAAACAAAAAATTCCAGGAGAGTTAATAATTGTATTTTTTCTTGAGGAGATTGTGTTGCGTTATGCTGCTCGCTTGGCATAGAGTGACTTCAGATAATATTGATGGCTCTCCCTTCTGGAGAGTTAATCTTTTGGATAATGCTTGAATTAAGACACTGTATGCTCAGAGAAGGGTTTTTTGAGGATTCAGACCTTTCAAAGAACAGTAGTATGGAATCTGCTGATGTGTTGGTTCTGTGTTCATCTTCCAAACAATTCTTACGTTGCCTTGGGCATTCTTCGGCTTGCAAAAAACCCCAAAGCCAACCCTTTGTTTTACCATCTAATAGTTTGACTTTACAGGAACCCTCTTTGGTTTTGGCAGAGGTGCAAGAGATGTTAGGTTTTAATTGTGGGTTTTCAAACTGTTCTAAGTTTTCTTTGGTACAACTTCTTTCTCTCATGTAGAAGGGAGATCCAGGAAACTGATACTGCTTTTCATTTGTTTCACAAGTTTTACTGCTGTGTTTCTACTTTTGACTTTAGAGTAGATGGTCCATGTATTTTAACTCTTTTATAAAGCCAGTCTCTGTGTATTGTCATATTACGGAGTAGGAATACAAAACTATTAAGGGCCAGGTCTCTTCATGCAGCTAACCTGCAGTACTTTGGTACATCTCTGTTCAGCCTAACAAAGGCTGTTTAGTTTTTAAGCCAGTGTCAGAATTGTAGATTGGACTGACTTGTTTGAAGACAGAACTGTCTTTGCCCTTAGAAGCTGACAGGTGTTAAAAGAAAAGAGGAATATGGGCTATTGTAGCTATAATATAATTATCTGAATAAATTATTATTTTGAGATGAGATTTTATTTCAGAATTCAAATTGATTGTCATTTTGGATTAGGGAACAGTTGGAGCATATGGCTTTAAGGATCTGGCTTCCTTTCAGTGGTTACACTGCTAAGCAGATGTTTGCAACTATCTGAGAGGTTTAGACCAAGTCTCTTCCTCAGTCCTCTAGAAACTTGGCCGGGTGTCTTGCAGTGTCATCCAGTGCACTTCTGTAATGACTTGACTGCTTGGCTGCAGGATTAGCTTGATACAGTAATTTTTTTCAGGGATACTTCATCGTAATGCCATACTGCTTTTTATTGTTGTTATTCCTTAGTTCACTTCTATTTTGGGATGTGGCGTGGGTTTGATTTGGTTTGTTGTTGTTGGGGAGGGGTGGTGGTTGTCTGTGTGTGTGGGGGGGTGTGCATTTGTTTGTTTTGAGGTTTTTCTTTTGTTTTTTCTTTTTCTTTCCCCTTCCCACTTGGATTGGGGAGTCTTTCTGGTTTGGATCTGGGCTTTTATGATGAACAGAGAAATGCCTTTGTATGCCTTACAAAAGGGATCTGTATTCATGTCTGAAAAGACTTCTGGAATGTTGGCACACCCAAACACCTCTGCTGCTTCTGCTGATGGCCTCAGGAAAGCCAGAGCTGTTTATGAAGCTTCTGTCATATTTTCTTGACACACAAGTTTAAGCCTCTCAATTCCCTAAGAGCTGTTGGCAGCATTTCCTGTGCGCACACACCCACACATCCCCGCCCCTACCCCTACATTTTTAGTTATTCTTTTATATCCCTTCAGAGATACATACTCATCACAGAATCAGAGAACTAGCAGTCAAAATTTCCACTGTCTGGACTATTAAAAGCAAACATTAGAAAATAACAATCTAAATCAGTTCTTCTATTTCAGGTCTTCTGGCTTAGTCATCATTCCTTTATGGATGTTGTGACTGGTCTTTATGTATGTTATTGTCACTGCTGCTCTCATTCAGCTTTTGCTGTTTAGAACACCAGCTGTTTACCAGTATTTAGGAACTTGTGGGGTGTTTTTTTCTGATTCCATTTAGCAGGCGACAGTTCTAGGATTAATAGTGTCTATAATAGCTTGAAACAATTAGTTGATAAGTTGATTTCAACCCCCCCCTTTTTTTTTTGCTTTTTTTTAAACCCCTTTCCTCAACTTACGTATTTTTATTCCGTGCCAGCAATTTGAGCTACCCCAAACCAGATACTCCTGCATCCAATGGTCTGTCTTCAGGAGGAAGAATGGATAGTGCCTGTGGTAAGATGAGAAGGGAAAGAGAACGATACTGTGCATCAAGACCTGGACAAAAACAACAACTGGTAAGGGTCTCTCAGGTTAATTGATCTCACTGTGATTACTGAAATAAATAGCTTCATTGCCTCATAGTAATTTACAATAATGCCATTTCAGTTTTGTGGGTGTTTTGCATGTTTGCTAATGAGCATTCAGAATTTTTGGCACTTACTCAGAGTTACTGTGAGAGGGGTTTTCTTGTTTTAATGGGAAAACTCCATTTAATGAAATGATAGTCATTACTATTCCAAGGATTTTCTTCCTGAGTGTTATGTAAGCTGCCTACTATTGGATCTTAAATCTAGAGGTTAAATTGGTCTTCGGCTGATGCAAAATAAAGAAGTAATAAATACTGAAGAATGTTTCTGTAATAGAAATGGTCTCAATATCAAGGTGTGATAGACTCTTCAGATCTCTGAAATATGTAAGCTGTAGGGTACATTAAATGTCTGTAGTAGCAATGTGCTTATCTGCTTAGTCACTTCTGAACAGATATTGGTACTGCTGTCCAAATTGTGAATAGGTTGTCTATTCCCATTTAAACCCTAACCCCAATCTAATCTTGGTAATCAAAGAGTTTAAAAGACATGAGTAAGAGCAGAAGTTTTTAAGGTACACTGATTTCTGAATTTTAAATTTGCATCCTGATACGTGATATTGACTAGATTTACCAGAGTATGATCCTCTGCGTTGCTCATTAGGCTTTCATTTTTTACTTTCTGTGCTTTGGTTTGGTTTGGGGGTTTTGATACTCAAAGGAACCCACATCCTTCTTAAAATACTATCTTTTTCCAAGTTCAAGTAACTGGAGAGACTTTGTCAGCTGTCCTACCTAATTTTGCAAGAGGAACACTTTCTTACTTGCCATGAAGTTGTACTCTTAATTAAAGGGATAAGGGAATCATAGAATCCTGGAATGGTTATGTCTTTCTAGATCTTTTAACTAAAGGACAAAACCCAAAAATAAATCTTACCTGAGTTCCTCTCTCTTCTGCTCAGGTAACAATTTTGAGCTTACTTTCAGTATTCTTACTGGACAGGTGATGGATATAGTATCGCATGGAAACAGGCCTGCAGTAAATAAAAATGATGTGGTAGACTTACGTGGGAGGTTAGGATTCCTTTTGAAAACTTGCTTTGTCTATAGATCTCTCTGTTGCATTTAACTTTGTTAAGAAACTAAGGGTGGGACAGGGTAGGAAGGTACTAGGTCTTGTGAAAGAGAAAAACATTTACAACTTTTTAAAGAAAGAGAAAAATTAAAATCTACAGCTTTTCTAAATAAAGTGAAAAAATAGAATTTGCAACTTCTTTAAAGAAAAATTTAAATTAACGACAATTGAAATTTGCACCTAGGAGATGGAGCAAGAACTACCTGAAGTACCCCTGCCCATCAGTAGTGCATCGCTGCCAACATTCAACTTCAGTTTCCCTGCCAGCAGTGCTGTCTCCTCGTCACCCAGCACTGTTTCAAAAGCAGCGGTGAACAAGGTAAATCTTTGCTGTGTATTGTGAATATTTTTTCAGGATGAGTATACATCCTCCTTGCTGAATGTTAGTGTGGTGCTCATGAAACTAACCAACCTGAGTTTATAACCTGTTGAATAAAACAGGGTTGTGTTCAGACTGGGAGGTGGGGAGGGAGACATATTTTGATATGGCTTCTGTCCATCTTGCATACTCACTTGCAAGCTTTTTTGTATAACTCTTAGCTGTGGATCAGAAATATCAAACATTGTATTTCCCAACTGCACTGCAGAATGTCTGTTAGTGAATTCAGGTAGCTGCTATTGTTTCACCTGGATGCTTTTCTTTTAGAGACAAACCTTAATTCTTTTGAAAATACAGGTACAACCAGCAAGTAATGTTGGCAGTCCTACATTTGTGTTTTCATCTCCAATTGTGAAATCTACCGAGGTGGAAGTGCTACCTCCATTGTCTGTAAGTAAAATAAATCCTAACGTTTTCTCAAGGCTTTAGTAGAATATTGTGGAACAATAAAGCAGAATTGGCCCTGGTAAGGGGGAAAACAAATACACAGTTTTCTGACTTGCAATTTTTCTCCCAGCACCCACCAAAATTTTGAAGACTGGATTTCAGATTATTATTTGAGTGGGAAACTTGATTAAAAGTTCTTGGAATCTAAACAAAATCTCTCTTTTTCATAGCAGATTAAGTTTACATTCAGTGTTCCTGTCGTAAAGTCATCAGAGCTTTCTGGATCCACTGATACACCAGTGACATCCATCCTTAGTCCAGGTAACAGAAATTTTAGCATTTCAAACATAAAGTGCTAATTCTCTTTTTTTTGTATGTTAAATAGTCAATCTGTCATTTCTAAGCTTGTTACAAATTCCAGGCAAAGTATGTTTTCAGTGACAGGTCTGCTTTTAATCAAATTGTAACTATAAACTGTTGTAAATAAGGCTGAATTTTGAAGATTCTTATATAAGAAGAACGAAACATGGAAATTCTTGTTTCTAGCAAACGTGAATATATTCTAAGTGGATTTCTTTGTAAAAGGTGGTTTTTGTTTTATTTTTAAAGGTAGTGCCACTGTAAACAGCACCAGCAATAAGAAGGAAGAGGAGGAAGAATATGATGGGTTCTGCAAACCTGCTAAGTTCTTAAAGCAAGGAAGTGTGTTAGACATTCTAAAAAGCCCTGGTGAGATAATGAACTCTTTTAAAAAATATTTTGCAGAGAATACACTTGCATATAGCTGCATCGATTTTTAAAAAACCTACCACAACAGCAACAAAAAAACAAAGTAACAGACAACTTGTCACTGTTAAGGCAGTGTCGGCAATAAATACAGACATAGGAGAACATTACATGAAATGCTACATCGGTTAGGCTTGGTGCCATCTTCTCTTATAAGGGGCTTTCATTGCTGAAAGGAAAACTGCATCTTCAAACCAGATGCACTGCTTCTCCTTTACATGTTAGGTTGTAATTCAAACTTAAGTATAAAAAGAATTAGTCAAAGAATCAGTGTTTTGTTTTAAATAAATAAAATGCATGTAATTGGAAGGGAAATGTTTGTAAAATGCTTTACAAATATTCCTCTCCCACCTTCACCATCTCCAGAAATTAAGAATGGTAAAGACAACTTCTTTCCTAAAGGTATGTCAGAAGCTGTGTATCTTTTGGCCTTAAATTGATTCAGATCTAAGTTTTAAGTAGCAGTGGGCTGTCTCACTTTAAAAAAAAAAAAAGTACTTGCAATTGTTTTCAACTCTTTAGTAAAGAGTGTGTGTGTAGATGATGCTTTTTGTTTCAGGGAAAGGATTTTATTGAACTTGATCTTTCCCATAAGCCTTGAGTTGCAGCAGGACTTTTTATTACAAAATGACAGATCTATGTACTACTTAGGAAGACAGTGCCTATTTATGTTGGAAAGAGCTAAGTGAGAGAAAATACACTGTGTGTTTTGTTTCAGGAAAGACCTGTGAGTGAAGTGGCATTAGTTTTCTTTATCGATTTAACAGAATCAGGTCCTAAATCCACACTGTTTGAAGATTCCACTTCTAATATTAAAAAAAAAAACAAAACAAAACAAAACAAAAAAAAAAAAAAAAAAAAAAAAAAAAAAAAAAACAAAAAAAAAAAAAAAAAAAAAAAAAAAAAAAAAAAAAAACAAACCAAAGCAACAACAACATAACAGTAAAAAAAGAAACTTTGTTTTAGCTTTACACTTTAATTGTGCTGCTATTTGTGTTGCTGTAGCATTTTTGTTGGTGTTTCCATATTGGTAGTTCTTGTTTTCTGAAAAGTTTGCACTTTTAAGGAGTTGGCCTATGCCCGATGCATTTTGAACAAAGATTATAGGTAAAAATTGTTTGGTTGTCTTAATTTTTATTGCTTAATCATTACTCAGTATTTGTGGGGGAATACTGTGTATTCCGGATTGCTGGATTGCTGCTCCAAGTACCAAGTGCTGTACAGCTACTAAAGTAAATGTGACTCATCTACTACGGCAGAAATAGCTTTAGAATTTTGATTTGACTGGGCATGGTGTCTTAAAATGAAATTGGATTACTTCCAGTCTGTGGCAGATCATCAGCTTTCAGTACTGTTTGTTTACACTTGTATCTACCAGTGTAGTGGCAGATACAAATGAGATTTGTATTTAAAATTTCCTTGGAAGTGAAGAGTTAAATCAGGCTTTAAATAAGTGTTCTGTTGTGTCCCAGCTCAGCATATGAAATTTCATCCCTTTAGATAAGATTTCCATGGACTTCCTCTTGCAGTAAGTTGGAATGTATAGTGGCAACCATTGACACTTGGTTTAAATTTGTGCTGTCTACTATTATAAGTAACTTCCATGCAGGCAGGGTACAGCTTTATCAGTAAGACCTCTCCTTTTTCTTTTTTTTAAACTAGGCTTTTTGTCTGGGAAATCACCCTCCTGTTCATCTGCACAGCCTGTTACAAGCACTGTGGTCTATACGAGGCCCGCAATAAGTAGTTTTTCTGCAGGTAAAGACACCTCTAAACAAGCATCCTCGTTTTGGCAGTCTGACACACACGACCAATGCCTGCAGAACAAAACCACAGATGGCAAATGTGTAACATGTGAAGCTGCTAAAGTGTCCACTGTTGAGAGTACGAAGCAGACGATAAGTGTGAGTCAGTGCGTCTCCTCCAAGACAACAGTCCCTACAGCAGCGACACTGGGCTTTGAAGACAAATTTAAACCGGCACCCAACACATGGGATTGTGATACCTGTCTGGTCCAGAACAAACCTGAAGCTACAAAATGTGTAGCGTGTGAGACACCAAAGCCTGGAACAGGAGTGATGCCTGCTCTGACGATGCCAGTGGTCACGGACAACGCAGTGACAGTGACATCCACCTCCAGCAGCACTGCCACAACAGTCACTGTGGGGTTTGGAGACAAATTTAAACAGCCAAAAGGCTCTTGGAACTGTTCAGTGTGCCTTGTACAAAACACGGCAGAATACAGCAAATGTGTAGCTTGTGAGTCTGAGAAACCAGGTTTGTTCTTTTCTCCTCCGTTGTTTCAATCTTAGTCTGTGTGCATTTTTTAGGGAATAAAATATCTTGCATATAAAAAATACTTTGAGCAGCATGGCTGTATGCCAGACAGGATGGATTAGTGGCTCTCTGCAGGAATGGTTGCAGGCACTTCGGAGGCCTCAGCCCAGATTCCAGCCTGTCACACAAGTTGAACTGATTGTGAAATGTGTTAGTGCAGAGCTGAACTGAAGCAAATATACCCTGCTTTACAGCTAGTGAGGAAAGATGACTAAAATAGATGCCTTAATTAACTTAAAACCAATTGACTCATTTTCATTGGGGAAAAATGTGAACTCCATGCAAGGAGCTAAAAACTACTGGATTTGCTGGGGTTTTGTTTTCCTCCTTCAAAATATAAGTAGAAGCAGTATTTGCACAACATGGCTTAAAATGTCTCCAGTCAGCATTTGTGTGGAATTGAGCAGAGGTGTGAAGCCAGATTCCAAGTCAGCGTAGTCTTTAGCTAGTTGTCATGTGCTAAAACAGAACCGTATGTTCAGCTGTGCCTATGGTAGCTTTTCAGAACAGGGATAACCTTGTTTGGGAAGGTCAGAGTTCTTACAGATGTTGGGGAGGGGGGCATCTTCTTCAGTTCATTTCTGATAATGGGTTGTTTCCCATTATATGTCATTGTAACTGATTTTGAGAGAGTTTATTTTTTTAAAGCACAGATAATTAGTTTAGTGTTAACTTTTATTGACTCTTAATGTCAAAAATATAATCTAATGTCAAAAACACCTGACATCTTGGGGGGAAAAAAATAGATGTAAGATGGACTAGATTGTGCTTTTATCATCCTTGTGTACAGTAAGAGTGGAATTTCTTCAGATATGATTATGCATTTTAGAGGAAGTTTATTCTCGTGGACTTCCAGCCTCAGAGTGGTCAGCTGGCACTTTTGTCCAAGACTTTGGCCATTGCAAGGAAGAATTTTGGAAGTGAGGGGTTTGCCATGACTACCACGGTGCAGAGAATTGCAAAGTTACATGATGTTTGTCAAGGGGATGGGTGAAGCAAGTAAAATGGGAGGATATAAATTCTCTGGATGTGCTGTGGAAAAGACGACCCATTCCTGTTAAGGAAATGTTACTGCTTTGAATTTGTGAAATTATCTTGTGTCTCTCTCTTGAATGCCACCCTCAGTGGTTCACTGTAGGTGAACATTACAATTATGTGATGCTTTTGTGCCTTTGGGATGTCAGCTTCACTTCTGACAATTGCAGAGCTGAATTTTGCTCTTGGGGTGCAGCATCAAGTGACATCTCTTCCTTTACAGGGGAGAAAAGTCAGAGGGCAAGTGTTGGATTTTGGGCCTCAGCAGCAGGTTTCTGCTGCTGTTGAAGGCAGTGTAGCTTGTGTGGTGAACACAGAGATGTGGGTTTGGAAGCTTTGAGTCCCTCTTTTTTTTTCTTTTGTCATTACATAGTTTTGAATGTGTCCTGTCCTTGTGGCTTGCTGATGAATCATTCTAGTAAATTGTCAGCCTTGCATCACTTGACAGCGATCATTAACTTGAGTGATGCTAACTTTGACTACTGGTAACTGGTGTCACCAGAAATTCTTCTAGTAGTTTTAATTCAATACAGTATCTGTAATTTACATGTGAAATCGGCTGCGTTCCTGTAATTTATGAACTGCCGTTGCTCTTAAAGTGTCACTGGTTCAATTTGTGCTTGAAGTCATATGTAGATTATAAAGAAGAATCCAGGTGTTTCTGTTTACATTCTCATATTGTGTTTGACTGAAATCAACTTGTACCTTGATGGTTTTTTACTGTTACACTAGTGTGCTTTGCAATTTAGTGAGCATTTCTTAAAATGTTGGTGTTCACTCTATGATTTAAGCAGGATGGTTAACTATCTTGCTTCTTTCTCAGGGAGTTCAGTGCCTGTGACCAGTAGCAGTGTTTCTGCATTTTCTGCTCCTTCTGGAGGTTTTCTGGATTTAGACAAATTCAAGAAGCCTGAAGGAAGTTGGGAATGTGAGGTCTGCTTGGTCCAAAACAAAGCAGAAGCCACACAATGCGTAGCCTGTGAAAGTGCGAAGCCGGGCACCAAAGCAGAGCTCAAAGGTAATAGCTACTGAGAAGAACAAGGATGTGCATTCTGCAATTTTTTTCCTTTTTTTAAGTACAATAATTTTTCCACTGAGTATGGCAAAATTGTCCACTTGTTGTTTAGGACTGTTGCTTAAGTGAGACCACGTGTGTATGTTTCCACACCCATTCTCCAGAAAAAGATAAGATTTTTTTAGAGGAAAGCTTGTGTCAGTGACATACTTGTTTGTTTCAAGCCTTATGTGTTGTTCATTTGGAGTTTAGACTAAAACCATGGTCTTTGGAAGAGCTCAGCAGTGTGCTTTTCCAAGCCAGGTGCCACACAGAAGAGCACCATTGCTAAAAGACATGTGTAGAGGGGAAGTGTGGAGTTTTCCTTACTTGTCTGTGTGCAGGGGGTGTTTTGTTGAAAGGTTTTGACTCTGGGCAAAGCACAGGACTGGAATCCCAGCCATGTAGCTAAATCCTGCATGTATTACATTATATATTGCAAACTTGACATTATTGCTTATTTCTGCAGGTTTTGGTACTGTTGCTGTGTCTACAAATGCTGCAATGCCATCATTTACATTCGGTGTCCCGTCATCGTCCTCTGAATCTTCTCAAGCATTAGGTAGCACAGGCAGTTTTAAATTTGGAGAACAAAGTAGCTTTAAGTTCGGCATTGCATCTGAATCTGCATTGTCCAACACTGTGACTGGAGGATTTAAGTTTCCTACTGGTTCCGGGAACTTCAAATTTGGAGTTTCTTCCTCAGACTCTAAATCAGAAGACAGTAAAAAAGAAAGTAAAAGTAATGTTTTTACCTTTGGACTTCCATCTACAAGCAGTCAGGCTCCTTCAACATTTCAGTTTGGAACGACGAGTCTGGGGCAGCAGGAAAAGAAAGAGGAACCAGTTTTGGGAGGTTTCGGTTTTGCTGCAAGTTCTACTTCTTCCATAGCTACTAATGAGAATAAAACTGGAGTCGGTGGCTTCACTTTTGGAACTGTGGCAGAAAAGGATGTAGCATCACCTGCTTTGCCATTTAAGAAGTCAGATGAGAAAAAGGATGAAACTATTTCAACGAAGGGAAGCTTCTCTTTCGGCAGCGTGGAGTCTGCACCTGCTTCACAGTTTGTTTTGGGAAGGGCAGAAGACAAACAGGACTCTGTCACTTCTGCTGGTCCATTAGCATTTGGAAAGAAAGCTGACAATGAAGAGTTAAAGGCACAGCCTATCTTTTCATCTGGGACAGCTGAGCATACCAAAGAGGAGAGCACAGCAAAACCTGTATTCAATTTTAGTTTTGGTAAACCATCGGAAAAGGAGAGTGAGCAGGCAAAGGCACCTTTTGCATTTGGGGCACAAACCAGTACTTGCGGTAAACAGAACATCTTTTGCCTTCACTTCTCTGCTCATGTCTATCAAATAATACCTCTGAGGCTATACTGGACAAAACCTGTGGGATTTATATACTACTGGCAGCCTGTCTTTAGTTCCAGTTGTTGTGTAGAGACTATGTGGCAATTTCTTTGTAGATTTCAGTGAGTTTTAATGCTACATTTAGGCAAAAAGGATTGCCACACCTTAAGGAACCTTATCACTGCTTGTATAAGCACAGAACTTGTACTGTCTCAGTAGTAGCAGTGATCAAATCTATAGTATGGTGCAGTATAGAGGCCTCATACTAGTGTTGTTTTTTATAGTGAAAGGGAAGGAGAGAGGGAACATCTTATTTCCATCTACTTGCAGCTCTGCCACAGTTTTTCTACTGCTACAAATGTACAAAAATCACTTCATAGATACTGCAGTTTTGTATTCCTTTAATTTGTTGAAAGTTTGCAGTGGAGGATTAAAGGAGGATGGTTGCTGTGTTAAAAGTTTTTTGGTTTGGTCAGTTCCATTTGTGTGACTTAGTAGTAACTGTTTCCTTCCTTTCAGATCAAGGAGCATCCTTCAGCTTCTTGAGCTCCAGTTCCTCCAGCACAGTTGTACCCACTACTTCAGCCAACAGCAGCGGCGTGTTTGGCAGCACGCTCTCCTCCTCAAACCCTCAGCCAGTTCCCACTCCCTTTGTGTTTGGACAACCCAGCAACACTGTGACCAGCTCTGTTTTTGGCAATCCTGCAGAATCGGCAACATCTCAGTCATTTGGGTTCTCTCAAGAAAACAAACCAGCAACCACATCTTCCAGCACTGGCTCGACTCTTACTCCGTTTCTCTTTGGTTCAGGAGAGAGCAGTACCAATGCAGCAAATTCAGGATTTACTTTTGGAGCAACAACTACTTCAAGTTCAACAGGTATGTTTTAAATAGATGCTCTTCTCATTTTCTCATTTTTGCCATTATGTAGTGGACTAAGGAGATACTGTTTCATGAATATTTTACTTTGGAGAATGTGCAGGCTGAATGCATGGAAGTAGAGAAAAATACCGAGTATTTATATTCAGCAATGTTAATTTGGGCTCATTTTTCTTCAGTGTGGGAATACAGTTTAGGAATGAACTGGCACTAGAGTTGTTTTATGCAAAGGACAAACCTTTACTGGATTTCAGTTTGCACGGGAGCTTTTCACCATGAGAATGATAATTTCTTTCTTCAATCACTGTCAGTCCAGTGTTTACAGTTAGAAGTCAATGAATTACAACTTTCCTGCTTTTTTGCTCCTATACCTAAAACTCTGAACTGTTGGAAATAATGTCAAGATTTGCCAAGTCCTTCCCTCACAAGTACATATAAATAGAGTACCTCGACATGCAATCAGTGCTGCTTAAGGGTTGGTTTCCACTAAAGGATCAGTGCCAGTGCATGTTAATTTTCCAGGAATTTAGAGAAAACAGCAGTAAGAAATACAGTGAGTTCATGTTTTATGTTTGTTACTCCACTGCATGAATTGCATGAACAAATGCATGACACAAGACTAAATCCACCAAATTATCTGTATTCCTATGAGCCATGCAGTATGTTGGAAATAAGGTTGAACCTATAAGGGAAAGACTTAATCTAGTTTGATCCTGATGGCTTAACTTTGTCAGTCACAAAAGTTTAATTTGCACACTTTTTTGTGTATCAGAAACAGAGAAAGCAGTCCTAAATTACAACAACCAACGGATCAACTTAACCTGCTTACAAATCAGTAACTTTGGTGTAATTTTGTTAGTAGGTGACACCATATTTCAAACATCTTCACAAATTCAGAAACCTAAGTTTTACCATGTATCTCATCATGGATAGAAGGAAAGACAGCCATTCCAAGTTATGGTGCAATTTCAGGGTATTTCCTATTGCATGAGCATCAGTAATGCTGTTTAAAATGTCTCTTTTGCATAGCAGATCTGCCACGTACGTTCAGAGTCACTGTTCGGTTGCATTTCATTATTTCTGCTAGCCATGCAGCTAAACAGTTGGGCTGGTTGCCTGTTGATGATAGGTAGAGAATTACTCTGCCAAACCAAGTTTCTGAGATTACTGCAAGGTTCAGTTGGCCTCCAGAAGGTGATAATGGTAAACACTTGAACAGGGGAGGGGTGCAGTTGCTGACAAGAAAAGATACATGTTCTCCTAGTCGTAATAAATCAGGAGCTTTATTTTGCATGTCTGAAAAATCTAGTTTGAATCAATATTACATGTGCGTGGGAGAAACAGCTTTTAGTAAATACAGATTAAAACATCCTGTTTGTAGGAATCTATCTGTACAACATGAAGAGGCAACCAATGCATTTGTGATTTAATTTTGTCTGTCTCTCATAAACACGGTGTTTCTCATGTTGCTTAAAAGAAAAGGTGCAATTCCTGTTGTGGCTGAGGTAGTATCTGTTTTATATACTCACACAAGTAGTTTGAAATTAAGATGAGTATTCAGCTACCAGATCTAAGGCTTGAGAACCTTTTGTTTCTGGATTCATTCTTGAGGGCGGGAGGGAAAGGGCCCATATTGACATCCCTCTCTGTCCCCCAAGGGTCATCGTCTTCATTTCTGTTTGGCTCTGGGCCTCCAGCGCCTGCTGCTGGCCCAGCCTTTGGCGCCGGTCAGCCACCAGCATTTGGCCCAAGCCCAGGCTCCAGCCAGCCAAGTGCTCCAAGTTTTGGATCGCTGACGACAACGTTGTTTTCTGCTGGCTCTCACCCTGCTCCTTCTGCCTTTGGCTCGGTGACGAGCAGCACTCAGCCCTCTGTGTTTGGACAGCAGACAACCCAACAGCCAGCTTTTGGCTCTGGTACCCCCAATGCTGGTGAGTGCCGACCATCCTCTTCCCTTTTGGTCTCAAAGGTTGTACATTTTATTTTCTTTTTCATGAAGTGCACCATAAATTATACAGAGAAAGATGACTTTGGCATTGCGCATGTATTTAAATATAGGAATTGCCCTCCATAAAAATAACGGCTACAGGGTTGTCATTTATGTCCCAGTCTCGACTGTGGAGACACAATGTGTCGGGGTATCCAGCTTCACAGTAAGCCTTCTCCACAAGAGACTTAGCAGACAAGGAGGTTGCAACTCTACCACCAAATTTTGAGCTTTATTTTCTTTAGAAACCTAATGATTAAAAGGAACTGTTGAAAACCATGGAGTAATCACTGGTAAGACTGTGCAAAACAAAAGAGCAGACGCACCGCAGAATTGTTATTTTTTGATTTGAGAAATTCTTAGTTACCTGACTTTAACAGGCTTCATTGTATAAACTACAGTCAGAATTGTTTGGGGGGTTTTATAAGCATTTATGGATTAAGACTGTATTTGAAGATCTTTTTAATAATGAAGTATAAAATGCCAAGGGAAAGGGGCAGAGAATGAACCATATAATTTTAGAAAGACCTGTTCCATATTAGTAATAATTAAAAAACAAAAACAGTGCCAGAATGTCTATTTGACATCATATCAAATACTGAAAGGGGAAAGCCTCCTGTTTTCCTCTCAGAAGTTTTACAAAATAGCCTCCATTAAAAGTAACTGACGTTTTTGTACTAATCAGTAGATTAGTACAAGTAGATTAGTGCACAAGACATTACTCAGTCGATCCTTCATTAATCAGGTAGCAGTTTAAAGGTAAAGTTCTCCCTGAATTGTCTGTGTTACTTATCAGTTACTCTGATGGTTGGAATGACTGGGTTTTTTTAAGATGAGGTGCTGTTAGTACATGGAAGGAAAGGAATTCCCCAGATCAACCAGGGAACAGCATGAACACAGGAAAGTTTACCTGAATATAAATTTACAATTTAAGACTTGATTAATAAACTTCAGTATGCACAAGTAAAAATTTAATGGTGGCACAGAAGTTAGCAAACAACAAATTATCAGTGTGCCAGCAGTATTGACTTTAAAAATTCCTCAATCTGTGTGAATGGATTCATTCAATAAACTGTTCCTGTAGTAATCTGACACTTCTGGTGCACCCCCCAACTTCATCATCTTGAGCAACCTGTAAAAAACATAATCTTTAAAGATAGTGGGGAAGAACATGAGGACTTGGCTGGAAAGGATGAACTCACATTTCAGCTTTCTTACTTCCTTCTGCTTCCACTCCATCTTCCCAGGTTCTGTATTCCAGTTTGGAAGTACTACTACTAATTTCAACTTTCCAAATAACCCAGGAGTATTCACTTTTGGTGCAAATCCTCCTGCACCAGCAGCTCCTGCACCGCCTTCTGGCACTTCAGGATTTTCGTTCAACCAGCCTCTGACATTTACAGTGGGGTAAGAGACCGTATCAGAATTTCCCTTGAGCTTCGGGTAATATCAGTGGACAGTGTTCAGCCTCTACTGCTGTTAAATCATGAGGTGTTCAGATGAACCTTGGAGTTTGAAACTAAATTTGGCATCCTTCCTTGTATTAGCCTGACTGGCTAACTAAGCACCGGTATCTGTAAAGGAGCCTAGCTGTCAGGAATGTCACACATCAACACATGTGAGATTGTCTTGTTCTTGAAAGGTAGAACCCGTATCCAGCCATTATGCTGCTGCTTACCTTCTGAATAAGAGAGATTTAATTGGTTTCTGGAACACTCTTCCTCCTGTTCGTCATTTGCTGCTTGTTGCCAGCTGGTAACTAGTGAGACAAGACTATGAAAGAGTTGTTCTGGATTATCTACTCAGTGCTGCTACTGAATTTTCAGCTACACTGTCCTAAACTCTGAACTACTAATTTCTTTTAATAGGACTAATGGGAAAAATGTTTTCTCTGCCTCTGGATCTTCAGTTCCTGGTCGGAAGATAAAGACTGCATTTAGACGTAGAAAGTAAACGCCTGATTGGTAAAGCATCAAAAACATTGGAAGCAGCTACTATCCTGAATTGTTCAGCTTCTACCCTGACTGAATTGTTCAGCTACTATCCTGAAATGTTCAGCTACTACCCTGAATTGTTCAGTTACCGGGATTGTACCTCACGCTGGCTTGTCAGAAGTCAGATCTGCCTAAAGGAATATAAAACTTAGCTTTCCTGTCCTTCCCTCCCCTCTCCCCGTTACGTTTTTTTTGGTAGCAAGTAAAGTTGGCAACAAGGCTGTTCTCAAGCAAAAGTCTCAAGTTACTTCTTTCACTGACTCGGCATGGTCTGGCTGTAGCCCTGAGTAGAGCCTGCACAGTGAATGGCTTGTCCGATACCTCTTCATCCGCACCACTACGTGCGCTCATCCGCGTTTACTGACGCCTCGAAATTGTAATTATATCAGCGAGGGATGCTGTATAGAGTAGAGAATGTTGATAACGAATGATTTCTATGCTGAGTTTGTGCTGGTGTATGTGTGAAGTGAGTGAGTTTGGGTGTATTGTGCACTAAAATTTTCCGATAGAGGAAGACTGATTAAAGGATGATCCATGCTAAGGACTTGTTAGATCTGTAGTTCTTCATTTAATAATTATATGCTATTTCTATATTTTCATTCTTACAGCCCTTTATCACCTGTCTCGCCTTGTTATTTTATTATGAAACATGTGTAAATACAATTTTGTTTCTCTATGTACTTTTTTGGCATAACAAATCTGTGAAATTGAAATTTTAATTTTGTGTGTTACAGCCATTTTTGTTTAGTATTGTCTCAAATTTTATGTAAATCCCATTATTCAAAGTTGCCTAAATCCATTTAGAAAATCTTTAAAATTGGGAATTCTTAAAGTAAGTTTATTGGCTTTTCTGATCCATTTTTGTTTGGACCAAAAACCAGTATTGTACAAAGTATTAAGTATATATTTTTATATTTACTGAAATGGACTGTGGTGACTTTGGATAATAAGGAAAAGTTTAATATTAAAGCCATGTTTATTACAGTATAATTAACATGTTAAACCATGGGATAAATGCCATCAATAAAAACTGCGAAATATTACCTGGCAATTTTAACTCTCCATAAAGGCATCCCCAGCTGTAGCTGTATGAGGTGTTCCCTCTACCTGAGCAATGTCACAGGCTTTCTTCAACCTCTGCTTTTTTGCATTGATTTTAGAGGATCTTAAATAAGTTAGAGGTCTCCTGTTAGGAAGGAGAGTTTTATTGTAGGCTGAAGCTTGGAGCAGTGTATCAATGTGTCAGCTGACTGCAGTTAATTTTTTATAGTGCTATTAAAAAAACCCAACCTAATGATGTAAACATTCACCACTGTTCTAACTGGAAAGATTATAAATGAGTAATGGGGGGGAGGGGGAGTCCACTTCTGTAGCAGTTGTGGGAGCTTCTTGGAGAACAGACATTATTCTACTAAAATCAGAGGAAATGCTTATTCATCTGGGCACCCACAGCTGAATTTGTACCAAGTCACAGCAGTCTGACTCAGACGTGATTTCTTCCCTCACCTAGAAGGGCACAGACCTGCATCACTGTCAGTGCTGTAAATGTCTTCAGAGGCACTGCTGGGGCCTTGGCTGGCACTTCTGCCACGCATCCCAGCTCCCACAGGTGCTGCTGGTACAAGGTGAGATACCTTTCAAGCACAAGCGGGACATGACAGGAGGGCAAAGGCCAACTGCTCTTTTCAGGTGTAGAGCTCCAGTCACTGTTTCTAGAAATAGAAAATGCTCAGCAACTCGACTTTCAAACCACACACATACACACTGCTATTCAGGCAGTCACATCATGCCACTGTAGCCATGAAAGGATTACATGCAGTTACCTGTTTCCAGATGTCTACATGTGAAAAATCCCAGAGATTTCCACTTTCTCCCCCTTAGCCATAAATAACCTGCCAAGCACTTGTCCTTCAAGCAGAAACAAGCCAGCTCTGGCTTGCTTCAGGATGCAGCTGGCATAAGAGACAAACTAAAAGCCAGCACAACAGCACAATGTATACACATTTCCATTGACAAGCTCTGTGTTCTTGGACTGTAATTTTTTTCTTCACCTCCTGTGGAAGGGGTGGTATTTTTCTGCAGGGTAAGAGATACCTTCCCTCATACCTGAATTGGCAGTAATAAAGTGTTAACCAACAGTATTGCTTTTCCCTTCTTCCCCCGTCCCCTTTTGAATCCTAGTTTTTAGGTCACTGCTACAGTAAAGAGAATAAAAGCTCTTGTTGTATTCATACTGCAATTGCGAATAGGCAAAATTCACCTTAGAAAGGACTTCTAAGTTTAGCTTTCATCAGGCTGATTGCCATGCCCATCTGTGCTTAAGTCTTGGAAAGAATGGAGCACAAGTCCTGTGAGGAGCAGCTGAGGGAATTGGGGGTGTTTAGCCCTGAAAAAAGGAGGCTGAGGGGTGACCTTATTCTCTACGCCTGCCTTCTGAAAGGAGGGTGTAGCTGGGTGGGGGCTGGTCTCTCATCCCAAGTAACAAGTAGCAGGACAAGGGAATGGCCTCAAGCTGGTCCACGGAAAAAAAATTTAATGGAAAGGGCTGTCAAGCATTGGAAGAGGCTGCCCATGTAAGTATCACTACCTTTGGCAGTATTCAAAAATGTGATTGAGCGAAGACTCTAAAAACAGTGTCCTAGCCACAACAACTTTCTTCTTTACTTCAAAAATAAATATTTAAAAGTAGTTACCTAAACAGTTAGTGACCTCATTTTAGAGACATAATGGATGGCAAAATGTCATTCTGCCACTATTAAGCATTGGATCTAGTCCTGAATCATCATTCCAAATGAAAATTGAAATGCATACACAGTACAGCCATACGTGGAAGAACGTGACTTGTCAAACAAAAATATTGCAGCATATGAACACATTACTGAATAAGTTACTACACCTGGAGACGAGCAATAACCAAGTTCTCAAACATTTCTACTGTCAACCAAGCTATTGTCCAAAATTGAAGGCAGGGCGAGAACTTCAGCCACTGAGTGGCATGTTATGCCTAAGAGGAGTACACAAAAACAGGCATCAAAGAATTGCAAACTCTGACTCAAACTTCAGTACAACATTAATACTGCTTATATTCATTTCCTGAAATGCTAATAACAACAATAAATGAATCATCGAGCTATATAGTCATGCAAAATATTAGGTTTCTTTATTCAGTGTTTAAGTTATTCTGAATATACAAACAATTAGCCAGAATGATAAAGTGAAAATAACCAGTATTTGTACTTCTGCAGATTTACACCCATAACACATTTCAGTTAACATTTTGTGCATGCTCCTGAAACACATTCACTTCTTCTGCTCTGCATTATATGCAAGAACTAGACAAGTGCTTTCACTCCAAAGAGAAGCAAAGAAGTTACCTTTCATTAGCATGGTCTGTACTGTTCATGGCTCCAGAATTATTTACACACACCAGGTCGCTAACACTGCAGTGTAACATACCCTTCCCAGAGGGAAAAAGCAGCTATTATTTCACCTCTTCATTAGCTTGGACAAACAAGTGAAGTAAGTGACAATGCTTGAGACAATCATGCAAAAAACCTTTTCACATCAATGTTGTGAGAAAATACTTAAAAGGTGAGGGAATATGATCTGTGAAGCAATAATAAAAGACAATGATAACCACTGCTGATCTCTCTTTCTGCATACATGGCAACTTAATTAACATCATTTGCCTTGCTGTCTAATACTGCAGGTCTCTTCCCCTTATCCTTTGACAGGCAACTGCCTGGAAAACAACTTCATTTTCTAGTTACCTGCCAACATCCAAAACTGTAGGAGCAACATTTTTTTTAAGGTGGACTATTTCTAGGGATCTGCCTTCCAAAGAGTGACAAACAAACAGCTCCTTCTTGCAGTTAAAACAGACAGTTTCTGTCTCATCAGTCGGAGGTTAATACTCCTGGATTTAATACGTATTCTCTCTGCCAAACTTCTCTGGCGTCTATGAAAACTCCAATACTTCGAAGGTAGTTGCTGGCATCATACAGGAACCATACATCTTCTTTAGCTTCTGAATCAGTTCCCATTTAATTAGGGCAAAAGATTCCAACAGACACCTCAATTTCAGTTCTGGGGTAGGTCTTTATTTACTGGGGTTTGGCGGGGATGTTCAGAACCAGTCCGAAAATCTCACTTTTTGGTATCATCTGACTCCATTTCTTCTGACCACAATAGTTCCTGCTACAATATCATAGGCTGTTCTGTTATGCTGGAAAAACAGCAGTGTAATGAACGCAGGAAAAAATGATGCAATAGAAAAATTCTTGATCAAAGCTCGTACTGTGGACCTGAAATCAGAATAGAACATTCAGTGCATTACTTGCATTTCTCTGCTTATATTAGTAAACTTGCAAGTTTAGCGCCCAAGTTTTGCACAGCACAAAAGTCGAGCTCTAGAGGAGATTTAACCACCTACCCTGAAAAATACTCCACGTGACTGAATAATTACCATTTTATTCTGAGATCACAGAATCTGACAATAGCTGTTGCAGTCTAATTATTGCAAAGGTCAACAACAAAGCAATGGTGAACTTCCTTCCAAATCCCACGCTTTCAATACTGTTACCCTGAATGCAACGTGACTGAGCCAGGAGCACTTACGTTGTCATACTGACATTAGAAGATGGAATGACTAACACACGACTGGGTGCAATAAGTACAGACGTTTCACAGGTCACAACTCGCAGTCCAAGCAAGAATTTCCCTGGGGTTGCTCCACCTGCTCCCCAAATACAGATGATCTGTAAAAGAAAGGTTATTTCAATTCCACACACCACCGTGTTGTTGACAGGTCTAGCAAACTTGGTTATCCTCAGATCTATGTGAATGTCATAAGCTTCAACATAATCCAAAATACCGTAAAGAGGATTTACTTTATTGGCCAATGGTAACATAATTTTTTAAAACCATTTCTTCAACAACTCACAACTATTAATTATAGGAGTTAATGTTTATGCGTAGTTACCTCATAAAAGCAGACTAATAACCTGTAGATGAGAGCTACTATCATCATTTTCTGCAAATCTTCCATGGACGTATCTTCATCTATTTCTTCTATGATGTAATGCATGGCAAATTTAGAGATGTCCCTGTACAAAATAAAACTGAACTTTAAAACCATCCTTCTCCCAATACCAGTGTTACCCCTTTAATACCAGAATTCACTCCCTCCGTTCTGGTATTATAAAAGAACAAAAGCTCCTTGCCCTCTCTGACACTAAACAAGCCATTAAAATTCAGAACACTCAGTTTCATTCTGAGTTGCTGTCTAGTTTGTTTTGTCTTTTTAATTAAGAAAAGATCATTCTTTATTACCACTTTTGCACAACGGTGTCCCTGGGTAGTGAACTGCAGAATTGTTCTGAAAATTCTCACACTTCTTGGGAGGTAAACAGATTCTGCATGTAATCATCTAACTCGATATAAATGGAAGGCATCCAAGTCTCCAAGTATCTTTCTTACACAAACACTCAAGGAAAAAGAAAAGGGCACATTCTTTACGAATGCAAGGGAGAAGTTGCAAGTCTCCCTAAGGAATCAAGGGAACTCTATATCCTCCTTTGCCTGATCAGGGTTCCCATCAGGGTTCCTCATTCTCATTCTTTACTGCTCACTATACTCTTCTGGAGGCACGTTGGTATGCAATAGGAAGATTTAAACATAAACCAATGGAAACCTTATGGTTTTTAGCCTAACAGAGTTATGTGAAGCATCTATTTGGAGTTAATGGCATATTTGCATAAGATAAACTCCACAGATGTAACATTCTTATCTGATAGGTGGAATGGATATACTTGCAACACATTAAGGCAAGAATTTTTCACTCATGCATCTAATTAAGGCTCACATAAAAATGTGCAGTCCCTCTTCAAAACAGTCCATCTAATTTTTGTACTACTTGCCCTCCTCTTTATTGAGACTTAACGGCTGAAAAAAAACCAAAACAACCAGGAATTAAGAAAACAGTGTAGCACAACCTGGATTTCCCTTCAATACAGCTTTGGCCTGAAATATCTTTCTTGAGTCTGTGAGGACATATGTTTTTCATGACAACTCAGCTAACCACAAGCACACCATGTCTCGAGCAAAAACCCCCCAGAATGTTTCTCTGAAGTTCCCTGTAAGCAACTGACTGTCTCACAAAACTATTAATATTGAAAATGCTGTAAATTACTCTTTCACCACTTTACAGCAGCAATATACATATAGTTGTTCCCTATCTTTCCAGTACTTTATTTTGTATCATTCTCCACCTACTAAAGCCAAAACAGAAACACAAGCTGTCAGGTTATGGGTGGTGGGATTTGGCAACTAAACAGAAATGCACATTTGGCATTTCAATGGCTGCTTATCTGAACAAAACCCACCGACCATTTACACTGGCATATTTATTGTTTTGGATTTGACCCTCTTCCACAGCCCTTTAAAGCCACAGTTGAAGGTGACTGGAAGATGTTATCTGTACAGTATCGCTTTACAGTCAGGCAACGTTTGGATGGTTCTTGAGCAGAAGGCCTGAGTTCTGAAATGTGTTTCTACAGTAGTGGAATTATCAACTACACCAAGAACTCATCTCTTAATCAGACTGAAATATTCGATTACACCAACCCAAAGCAGAGTAACTGAGTTAAGATATCTACAGTTAAAGAAGCAGCTAAAAAAGGAAGTCTTTGAGGTAAATTACTACATCTGTGTACAAAAATGTGAAATGACGAATCTTTCAGTCTAGTGTACAGTTGACACACACAATGCTTACTTGTACTTTTTAAGAAACCAAATTTACACCCAGTAAAGCCTGCAGTGCGGCAGCATTCCTAGCAACCAGGCTGTATTTTCAAAGTACATACATATCTGATTTGCTTGATCAGAATTTTTTTT
>VZTI01000615.1:187029-262775 GCA_013397865.1 Struthidea cinerea | reverse complement strand
GCTGCGCGGCGGCGGCGGCGGCGGCAGCGGCGAGGAGGGCGGGGGGGCAGCCCTGCCAGCCCAGGTACCCGCAGTACGAGTCCCACAGCCACTGGTGTACGCGCCGCGCGTACTCCGCCGCGCTCAGCGGCTTCGCCCCGCCGCCTTCCGAAGGGGAGCATGGCGGTGGTGAGGACGCGGCGTTGGCGTTGGCACTGGCTCCCTCCTCTCCGGCGGTGCTGCCACCCGCCGCCCTCGCCGCCGCCCCAGCGCCGGCCCGGCCGCGCTCCGCCACCTCCTCCATCCTGGCGGGCACTGAGCGTCCACCGCGCGTGCGCCGGGGACGCGCTTCGCCTCTCCCACTTATCGCGGAGGAAAGGGGGGGAAAACCTGGAGGGGAGAGCACCGCGCCAGGGGAGAAACAAGCTTTCCCCCCGCCCTCGTCAAGAGATGGTATCGCCGAGCGCTGAGGCAGAGTCGGCTGCCCTGACGTGCGAACGGGGGTGTTTCCAGAGCTCCGAACGGTGTGAAAGTTGTACGTTTTTATTTTCTTGTCTAAATGTTGTGGGGTGTTTTTCCCCCGTTATCTCCCCCTTTTCGTATTTTCCCCTATCACATATCATGTTCTTCCTCTTAAAAAAAAGCCCAACAAAACAAAACAAAGAAAAGAATCATTTAGGTTGGGAATGACCTCTGTAATCGAGTCCAGCCTATGACTGAACATCAGCTTGTCAACTTGACCAGGGCACTGAGTGCCGCGTCCAGGCTTTCATCAAACACCTCCATGGACGGTGATTCCACCACCTCCGTGGGCAGCCCATTCCAATGTCTAATTGCCCGTTCTCTGAAGAAATTATTCCTAATGTCCAACCTGAAACTCACCAGAAAAGAGGCCCACCCGGCTACAACCTCCTTTCAGGTAGCCACCGAGAGCCATAAGGTCACCCCTGAGCCTCCTCCAGGCTAAACCCTCAGCTCCCTCAGCTGCTCACCAAGGGACTTGCTCTCCTCAAATGCTGAACAAAGAGCCAGCAGCAAGTTTAAACACAGTTATTCAAACTAATTTGTAATCTTTAAGGTTTCTATGTTCTATTAGGCATCTCAACCAGACTGAGAGTTCTGTCTGACAGACATGTTAACAGAGCTCCATACTGAATGAACAAGTAATGCATGCTGTGAACCCGGAGTGTCTCCCATGCTGAAGACAGCAAATGTCACAGCTGAACAAAACCAGAAGTTTCTCCCTCTCCCTGTTGAACTATTTTCCCATTTAACCTCAACTAATTAAAAAAAATGAAGCAATTTCATAAAATCATAGAATCATAGAATGGCCTGATTTGGAATGGACCTTAAGGATCATCTAGTTCCAATCCCCCTGCTATGGGCAGGGACAGCTTCCACTAGAACAGGGGGCTCTAAACCCCATCCAAACTGGCCTTGAACACTTCCAGGGGTGGGGCATCCACAGCTTCTCTGGCCAACCTGTTCAGTGCCTCACCACTCTCACAGTAAAGAATTTCCACTCTTTAAGTCCCAGAAGTTTGTGTGGAGTGAGTCTAGAATGCAAGCAAGCTGCCGTGAATTGCCAAAGTGATTATCAAATAATGACCCATACAATATTATGCAGTTATGTAAGGTGCTGGCACTCACTATGTAGCTGTGGTTTTCATTACACTAGCATGTTTTGTAACACAGATCTTGGTGAAATCAATATGGGTAAATGTTTAGGGAAACAGAAAGTTTCAGCATGATTAGGAAGGAAGAAAGGAAGGAAGATAGACAAGTTTTGGAAGATAGATAGATGGTTTTAAACCATCTATTAACTCCTAATAGAAAAACTATCTTGGAAAACTGACAGTAAATGTAATGCAACAAGGCTTCTTTCCCTATAATATTTCACTTCCTTCATGAGTTACAGTCTATTTAATTTTTTTTTTAAATTTGATTTTTACCACAAACCCTTCAGGAAAGACCAAGGTGTGCCTCACCCTTTTTTTTTTTTTTTTTTTTTTAATAATTCTTTTTTTGGTCTCTGTGGCCACAGGTTTTGAAAGTCAGATCAGATCTTAAGGTACAATTACAAGATCTCAGAGACTTCATATAATGTTGCCAGTCACATGTAAATTTTAGGCTGACCAGCAGCAGCATTACCCAGGCATAACCGTAGTAAGAACTCACTATGAGATTATTCTGGATATTCAAGGTGAAATGGAATCACTGACAGCAGAGAGCGACGGACTAACAATGTAACGATGTAACATTTCCTCATGCCCAAATTTTTCAGCTATTAGTTTTTCAATCTTCTGCTTTAAGAAAAAATAACCCACAACTGACCCACAGATTCTGTGAGCATTCAGATTTTTCTGTTCTGGGATGCATATGACAGAGATGTTGTGACAACAGGGCTTGCCAGTAGTGACAAACTCATAGCTTGGGCTTTTGATGACAAAGGGTCTTGTTTCATTGCTGTGTCAGATTGCCACACAGGGCAGTGTTTACAGTCCTCTGCAGCACCAATTTCTTGCTACTTTGCTTTCTCTTGTCGGTGGAGTCAGACAGGGAGAGACTCTTGGGCAGCTCATTGTACCAGCTGATGAAAATAAGTAGTTGAATGCCTTGGCAGTAAAATATCCTCTTCCCTAGAAATGAGATTTAGGCAAGAGGAAATGTTTTGAACTAGATCAAAAGAAGGAGGTAAGCACCTAAAAGCTGGTATCATAACAATTAAGGTTTAAGTGGAATCTGGAATCCCACCTTAAGCTCTTCAAGTGTAGGTAATGCTGAAAAACCTCATCAGTCACTCTTGAGCGGGGAATCCTTCATAGTCAACAGGAAGTAACAGAACACTGGTGCGCTGTAAATCTGGCTGCTGTATAGAGCTACAGACATGTACCTTTGCTCATTTTTGATATGCCTTCTAGCATCTTGTTTTCAAGGGTTTTAAACCACTTTTAAAACCGAGGAATTACTGAAGCATTGAAGTGCAGTTCTTTCCTTTGCTTGTGGGATAACAGATCACATCTCCTGCATCATGCTGAAATATTCTAATAGTAGGAGCTCTTCTAAAGAGTCCTTGGATGAGAGTTGTTGGACATTAATCAACAAGGTCTTGTCATTCCAAAGTGGTTAATTATTGTTGGGCCCAACAGCTACAATTCATGCTATTTAGACATTTGTATCAAGTATTTATGTTCATGTACAGAGTGAAATGAAATGCAAATGATGGTTAAAGAGATTCTTCATCACTGAAACTATACAGTGTCACCAAAGAGTGAGAACCTTCCCCCTTGGGGCAAGCAGCCAGATACAGAACATGAAACTTGAGCAAAAAACCATATGTATGCATTTTCATAATGACAATGTAAAACATTATACATTTAGTGTGGAAAATGGTACAACTGTCTCTCAAATTAAATCAATTTAGCTTTTCACTTTGAAACTGATCTGTCACATCCATCCAAGGAATTTGAAGGAGAGATTGGCTCTAAAACCTTACACAGCCAACTGAGGCAACTTCTTTCTAATAGATGCAACTTCAAGTATAATACAGAGAAAACAGAATCCTGGTGGTCACAGTTCATAAAAAGGTCATAGCAAATCAGCTGGAGAAAAAAACAAGAAACTTTTCCACTTTTATCTTAGGGTACACAAGTTTTTAGTGTGGCTGCCTGTTTATTAGTACTGTCTGGATTAGGAGTTGTGCATAAACACCTTTATTTGCCTTTTGCCTTGGCCTTGTTTGAAGGAAGATTAACAACAAAACAGCTTTACTCAGGAACGTGGCACTGGGAAGCCTTACCGGTTACCTAACTCCCTATCACATTCCCTTCTCTTCCCAGGGAGGAAACATGATGGTGCCTCTGCTGAAGCAGCAGCAGGATTAGGGCTTTGGAGAGTAAGAAACTTTGGTGGTCAGTGGTGATCGGGTAGGGGACTCAGCATGCAGCAAGACCTAGGGAAGAAAGGTTACGCTGAGGAAATCACCACCGAGTTTTGGGTGGTGGAGTAGGGAATGTTCTCTGTTCTTCTACAAAACTTTTGGCACACAAAAAGATTTTTCAGGATTATTTCAACCATAAAGACAGAGCAGGTTCTTGTTTTCTGGTAGTCAGAACATTCCTTGGGGAGCATTATTTATGATTTTATCTAATAACAGGAGGATTATATCATAAGTCAGGGGCCTGTTTATAGGCATCTTCCAAGGGCAGTAGCTACTTCTGGGCAATATTTTCACAGCATTTGGGCCCAGATCACCTCCAGAACAGAAACTGAATCTGCTTTCTATGTTCTTGATAACTGCTGTGCTACAATGTCGTGTAATTGACTGAACCTTACCTCCATTTATCTGGAAGCAGCTGCTTCCACGTTTTAGAAGAGGCCCAGCTGAACAGCACATCAGGAGAGTGCACTAAGGGCGCAGGCTGAATTGAGCCCCGGAAGCATTCCAAGTGGACAAATGCTTGATCTCTCGGAAAGATATGTGAGGCACAGGGTGATGAACACATAGTGCAGTAATATTGAAGGAACTCATGCAGATCCAGATATGTTGAGGATTCAGGAAAGAGTAAGAACGAGAATGATTTGTCTGGAAAATAACTACAGCACTGGGAAGCCTTAGCAAGTGCCTAATTTCCTAGCACATGGAAAAGATTTCTGGTTTTCAAACACAGATTAGCACTTACTTACTCCTTTATCTTCAATGGCTCTCCTAAATATTACTTTTAAGTATGGAGGTATGCTTAGCAGTGTTTAGGAAAAAAAAAAGGAAAGACAACCCATAAGACCAATTTAATAATTGGTAACAAGTAATTAATTTTGATTCTTTCTTGTTCATCCCACTCAAACCTTTACCTTTTACCAAGATGATAATTTCAAGATCAAAGTAATATTAAGTGTTTTTACAGTGACTTGTAGAGGGCAGAATTCCCCAGCTCCTTGGCAAACAGCATCCACGTCCTTTGTAAACGCTGCAGTCCTGCAATTTATCATAAAAAGCTTGCGAAGGCCTGGCCTCGGCTGTTTCCTGCCATCTGGTGGGTACTTGGAGTCACTACCTCGAGGCTTCTAATCTTCAATGGGTTCTTAGTAACCAATGTTCTAAACAACTAAGCAACTGTCACAGAACACAGAAGGGCTGAGGTTGGCAGGCACCTCTGGAGTCCACTTGCCCAAGGAGGGCCACCTAGAGTCGGTTGCGCAGGACCAGGCCCATGGCACTTCTGAATGTCTCCAAGGATGGAGACTCCACCGCCTCTCTGAGCGACCTGTGTCAGTGCTAGCCACTTGTGCATGAAAACAGTGTTTCCTGATGTACAAGGGAACCTCCTGTGTTTCAGTGTGTGCCCATTGTCTCTGGTCCTGTCACTGGGCACCACTGAAGAGAGCCTGTCTCCCTCCTCTTTGCACCCTATTCTATTTAAGAAAGTATGGCATCCATTGAAGCTTTCCATAGGAAAAAAAGCTCTTTACATTTAGACACTTAAATTAAAAACTCGCCTTCTCTTTTACATGTATTTTACTGGCTGATTGACAGCATCTGTACTAGTGAATATTTGACTGACTGGCTAATTACACCATACACATTTTTTCCGTATCAACGTATGAACCAAATTCACTGTTTTCTGTTTTGTCAGTGGCACTGATTTTAGGGCATGACCACAGTATTAGTGCAGTATAATGGAGAAATCAAGGGGTGTATCTTGTGTGACAGCATGCAGCAAAAAAAAGATCAATGGGACCTTAGAGGGATGCTCAGAATTTAGTAGTTCATTCCTTGCTGGAATCAACCATCAAACACAGATCAGTCTTGCTGCTGAAAACTTGGTGGATGCAACTGCTCATGGTTGAGATTAGTCAAATCATCGTTCTGCAGTTTGTTGGCTATTTCTATCTTAAGATAAACTTGGTTTTTCACAAAATGAGTTTTTAACCTTTAATTGTACACAAATTCATGTACAGTAGAATCAGAACTTTGTTTATTTAGAACTCCTTTGTAATTTTGCATTTAATGACAGGTTGCAGGGAAAGAACCGTCCAACCTACCGGAGATGTATGACAAGTATTTTTTATGATGACCAAACTGAACTGACAAAAGACAGCTATATTATTTTTTGTTGCTATTGTTATGTGGCTGACTAAGAGTACTGGATAAAACCTATTTTAGAAGTCCCTCTCCTACTTTTTCTGGTGTCCAGCAATGCATTGACTTGCCATCCTTTTCTTCAGTTGAAGCAATTGCCTTGCGTCTGTCCATGCAAGGCTTTCTTCCTTTGCCTTTAAACTTCTGCCCTCTGACAAAGGTCTGAGGTGTGCTCAGACTGCCAGGCATGCACTGTTACTGCACAAGACCTTTTTCTGCTAAGAAACCAGTTGAAGCAATGCACTTGTGTCTTGCATGTTGCAGGACCATGAATGCTAGGGTGAAGGTATAGCCACAAAGGAGTTTGTCTTCAAGCGTTTAAAAGAAGAATCAGACCAGCCTTCACAGAGTTTGTATTTGATGAGGGATTTTTAAATCCCTCAGAGGAACTGTAAGAATCTGCCTGTGTAGTGATTCAGGGCTGTCTCGCTGCTTTCTGTTTATCATCAAGATTTGATACTTGGTTTGTATCTTACCTCCAAAGCAGTAAGTGGCATCCTGCTGCTGCATAATACCTTGTCCCCTCTTTGATGCTATATGAAAGAAAGAGTCGGTATCTCAGGCCAGAATGCTCCAGAATGAGATTATTTTGTAGAACACATTATGATTACGATTTCAGGATTAAACAACCCTTCAATGATCCTTTTATCATGACAAGTATGTGGAGCCCATTTTTCAGAGATGAGGCACATCCAAGTGACATACCGAATGGACCACCTGTGATTTGAAGCCATACAGAGAAACAGCAGGAAAAGCTAAAAATAGAAGGCAAACCTTACCAACTTGCACCAGGTCATGAGCACCTCCCTAGACATAATCCCTGGAAGATACAGGTGTAACTAGAAGTGAGAATCATGAAAAGCTCCATTTGCTGGCTGTCACCAAAGTTATGTGCATGACACTTCAGGTTTTATCTGTTGTCACACAGAATATCCTCTAGTCACTGTCAGGTGGATTATAGCAGCAGAAGTGATAATACGTCAGTGAAATGGGAGGAAGAGCTACTTTTTCTCACTCCAGCTTTTGAAACAGGGTTTAAGGAAGAGAAAGCCTATAGGAAAAACAGCGCAATGGAGCAAGCTTTGAACAACTTTGTTTTTAAACAAGTACGTTTTCCTTTTTATTTCGTAAGAGGTTTACTGTTGAAAAAATGGTATTTATTAAAGCAAACACATTATACACATAGGTTAAACACTGGATAGCAAAACCGTACGGAATGAGCACTACTGGTTATATTGTATAGGGTTTACAATCAAAGATATACTTAAAAACCCTGAAGAGTTAATGTACTTTCAAGGTCAGTTAGGCACAAAATTTAGCTTGTAACTAGCTCTGCAAGCATCTCACTGTGATGTCACTGATACAAATTATTACAAGTGATCAAAAACATAAGCTTTTAAAATTTTTAGAATTTTATTTGTACTATGTGCTGAAATAGTACAAATGTATTCAATACTCCACCTCTGTTAAAAAAGCATGTAAAGTAGGGACTGTAAAGTAGAGTCACACAGCTAAACAGGAAATTACCCCTTTATTTGGGCTCAGAATTAGTATGGCATAAATCTATGGCTTTGCTTTGTGGACGTATTTGAAACTGAGTAAATCCTACAAATGTGGGGAAAAGCCCCCAGGATGATACTTTTAATGAGCATGATAAGCTACAGTACAAATATTTCAATGGAACTCTATTAGTAAGGAAAACTAGCTGGTACCAGATGTATATGTCCTCCTTGGTTTTCTGTATAAGACGCAAGATACAATGTGAAGTTTTAAAAAGTGAGAGATTGTGTCACCAAAAAAGAAAAAAAAGGAAAAAAAATTCAAGGAGTAAAAAACCTTCAAGTCATTTCCAGCAAGGTTTTAGCATTGATGAGGCTCTAACTTAGAAAGATTACTGATTTGCAAGAAATGAGAGAGCAACAGCAAGTCTGTGAATCATAATAAAATCTTACCTCACAGAAAACTGTGGGATCTTCTAAATATGCATATTAGAAACATTTCTGATTAAATTGCCAGATTTTTTTAAAAATTTTCAGTTAGCAAAATGTATTGCTGTGCTGAGAGTTGTCCTTTTTTGTTTGTTTAAAATGAGACACGTTATGATTGCCACAGAACTGCAAGAAACTGCATACTTTCTATGGGTACATTTTTACTGCATCATACAGGAATTGCTTAATAGGCAAAAATAAACACCCTAAAGTCTTAATGCTGTTTTTGATTAGCAGAAACACAAAAAGGAATGCACTGAAGCAAGATGATTAAAAAAGTGTATCATGCAGTATGTTGGCTTAATGTATACAGTATTTCAAACCAATGATGTGATGGGAGAGTGGGGGGTTTAACCTATTACATTCCCATTCAGAATTAAAATTGTATGTGAAGGCAAACTGTGTGGAGACGTGACCAGTACCGGGACGCCTAACCAAAGGGTGCCAGATGTGTTACTGTTCCTAGCATGCAGAGCTAATGCTTGAAGGCCTATGACAGCAGCATGAACTCCTGCTACTTCTAGTTCTTTACATTACTGCTTTGTGTGCGCTGGCCGCAGTCTGGCCGTGGTCAGCAAGTGCTCTATGGCATGAGGAAGTCAACCCACAATCTCTGCAGGTTCAGTGACCAACTTAGATCCATCCCATGCTGTCTTGAACTGTTCAGGAACCGGAAATTCTTTCTGGTAGGAAACAAAAGCAACAATGATGGTTAAACAAACAGGGGATATCTCATGAAAACTGGTGGAATACTATTAGTGCTACATGACTGCGAAAGCATTGATAGCTCAGACATGCCAGGATTAGAGAGAAGCCTTCTTCATTACCCTAGGAAGCTATTTTACAATGCCACACAGGAAAAAGCCTGATTGCTACCCAATTTCAAATAGCCTTGGTATGGTACTACTTTGCAATAATCCCTCTCACACCATTATCTGCATCAACTAAGTAAATAAGCCTCATGTCAGAAATGACTTCAGATTCCATCGGTGTCTGGGTTGGAAGACAGTAGAAAGGATTTAGATGCGGAGATTAAGCCAGAAGTCCAATTTTAAGGACAAAAGCAATATTATAATATGAAAGAATAAAATAAAATAAAAAACCCCGATCATTTTGAGTGTGATACACTTCAAAATACTCAGTATCCTTTGTGCAGTACACAAAACAAAGCAGAACATCAAATAAAGTGTCCTTCTATTCTAAAATTCAGTGAAATGATGGGACATGTTGAGTATTTCTCTGTACCCAGTAAACAAAAACTATGTGAAAATAAGGGTTTTTCATTCAGACCTCAAAGAGGTATTTTGACAGCCAGTAATTTCTGATGTTATGGTGATTTTGAGGCTGACCAAAAGGACTCTTTTTAAAAAAGAAATAGGTGAATATACACCCACTGAAAATCGTTCCCTTTTTAGTTATCTAAAGCTGGGCATCCAGCAGTCACTTTTGGAAATGTGGAGCACAAGAATTCTCATTACACATTTTATTTTAGAAAGCCTAAACCCCTGTAACAAATTCCAGCCCAAAAGAGTAACAAGAAATTTAAGTTCTGGCTATGGCCATGCACTGCAATTTCAACTCTGCTCTGTTGAGGACACCAGGGAACTATTACGAGCATGTTTTGCCTGCTTGTGTCAAGTGATCCCTTGGTTATGTGTGAAGTGACAGAGCATGACTTTACCAGAAATGCCACTGGGCATAGTATGAAATTTTTTCTAGAACAGGAAAGGAACTGGGAAAATGAACCTGTTTAAGTGGCTTTTAAGGACACAGCTTGAAAACAGTAAAAGGTACTACAGCTGCTACCCATGTATCAATAACTTTGGAAAAAAACAAGTATATTATACTGTATTATTTCACCTGTAGTAGTATTATATTTATCTTAGTTTCAGTCTCATCATCTTCAGACTTAAGTGCATTTCTGTGAAGTGAATTTCTTTGGAAGATTATCTTTAGATATCAAAAAAGATCAAATGGACAGGAGATTAAGCCATTATCCATCAGAATGGAAAGAGAGAACATAATTTCTGATTTTTGAAATTACTTTGTGCCCCAAAAAATAAGGCATTATCTCTCCTGAGATACAAGCACATAGAAATTCAATTGTTTTGGATCATTTTTTGGTGACACAGTATGTGTGTTACATCAGTTTCCTTCCTAGCAGCAAGTGCTATCAGCTGCCAAGACTAGTATGGAACAGAGAGGAAAATTTAAAAAATATCTCACTCACATAATCACCATCTTGGGGGATGAGAATGTTCATCTCGGATGACTTGGCACTCACAATCTCACAATCCAATGATTCCTCACTGAGGTAGATGTGGCAGCCCTCTGTTTTGTTTATAGAAATTGTTGGCACTTTCCCCATCACCTGCAAAATAAAATCCACTTAACATCAAATCTTAAAATGCAAACAGAGATACTGCTAAAAAAATCCTCATTGCCTTCCAGGTCTAATTTTGACCACCAGCATCTGATCTATGTGTCACCTGCCTGTGTGATGCCTTGATTTGATTTGTTGGACACTGAAAATTCTTGGTGGTGGTAACAAAGACCTATACACAACAGCAAACCTGTAACATACAGCAAGCTTTTAATATACAGTTTGATGAAAGTACTTCTCTGATTCTCTCTAATTTCAGTGACGCTTTTGTGCTGATATTTAGGCAGTGCTCACCTTGTTCATCAGTGAAAACTGGCTAAGAAATCAAACATGTCAACTTCAACCCAGTAAGAGCAAACGAAAGACCCCAGCACACAGTAGCACTCAACAAGGGATTTGTAATATGCTCTGAAGACTTCACAGCTCTTCCAGCATGCAACAGGAAAGGGTTTTTATCCCCTTTGGGCAAGCTACAGTTCTAAATAAGTACAAGATCAGTTTAATTAAATCTCTAAAACTATTTCTTATGTCTCTTTAAAAGCAAGCACAGGATTTACTTGAGGTGAGAAAGGGAAATCTTCTCTTGTTTACGGTTTTACAGATTGAAAGATTTCTTCATGGCTAACAGTCTGACTCACTGGTTGTCAGTAAAAATTCCTCCTCCTGCCCTCTCTAGCAAAGACAGCAATATACTCTGGACAATGCATCAAAACAGCAGAGATTATCCTGAGCCATAGAACAGTGACAGCATGTGACAAAGATGCACTTGTTAATGAGAGTGTCTCCCATCACTTACTTGAAGAATATCTTTCAACTTCAGTTCCTTAAATGTGACAGTAAACAAACTGGTCTGTCCTTTTGCATCCCACCCTTATCCTGAAGTCTCATCTACACAGTGGATCAATGCATCTTAAAAGTTCTTTTTCTTAAATGTGTTCTTATGCAATGGAGAACAGAAGGAAGGGGTGTTTAAAAATTTTTGCCAACATCTGGCAAGAAAAAAAGACACCACTGAGATAAAGGAGAGCCAAGCAATATGGCACTGAAGTAACTATAGCAAAATCTCTAGTATTAATTTACTGAAATCTGTTGCATTAACATATCATGTATTTGGAAATTATGAACTCAGGTCTTCAAATTACTCAGAAAACTGAGGTGCTTAGCACTTGGCATACACCAGCTCTGTGGGAGCTGCCCGATTCGAGCAGCATACAGCACATAACCAGACCCTGCCTTCTTAAGTGGATCCCCACTCTGCTCCATGACAGGCATAGAAGCCTTATGCAATATTCATAGAATATGATTAATTTTGATTCTAAGAATTTTGATTCTTATAAAAGGTATTTCCACTTTATTTGAGTATTAGCAAGCTGTGGTTTTGATATTCACTACATACAAATTTTTCACTTTTCATGAAGAGTTTAAGAGGTAATGATTAAAAGGAATATAATTATTTTAAAACTGCTCAAATAAATGCCTGGGATCCTTAACTATCTGCCTCTGCTGTAAAAAGACATAGTGATCACGAATAAAACTGATGGTTACAGTTCAGAAGATGATGCACAGTTGGTAGCAATGTCAGTCACTTGCACAAGGTTCAAAATATAAAACCCCCATTTTGCTCCTATTCTCTGTGGTGGCTGTGACCATTATCTCTGAAGCGTGGAGCAGGCCTACCTATATTTAATGTCATACAGCAGGCACAGCCTTTTAAGCAAAAGACCTCACTTTAAAGAGTGGCACTTTAATATAATAATTAACATTTATTTTTCACTTAAAATAATACATCCTGAAGTCCCTTCTTGAGATTATGTCGTATGTGTCAGACACAACCCAGTATTAGAGCCCATAGTTAGACCTCTCTGGAATGGGATACCTGAAGTGCTGTAAATATCAGGCAGACTGTATATTTTGAGCAGGACAAGTGTCCCCAATAGAGAGGGCAATGTATACATTTAAAATACATGTATTTTTTTAAATGAGAATCACAAGGAAGATGATCTCTGATGAAGCTTTTTGAAGGCAAATAAGTACATTACTTACTTATATAAAGTGTCACGTCACTGGCCAGGGAGATTTTTTGAAATCCCAGCACCTACTTTTACTTCATAGCATTTAGCTGTCCTTTTGACAGTCTATTTGAACATTGCCATTGAGAGGATAAGAAAAGAAAAAAACCTTGTGCACTTAGAAATCAATTACCTAACTGCTAGAATTTGTTCTGTAAGCACCACTGAACTTTCAAGTGCTGGGAGCTTGCATGAAAGCAAGACAACCAGGGACAGAAGTAACAGTTCTGACAGCGTACAGATCTCTCAGCTTCACCCGAACCAGAAGGTGCTGGGCTATGGGAGGTTTGTTCAGTGATAGTAAATAATTTTCACAGGCATTTTCTAAAAACATCCGCAGAATTTTAGTGTCTATAAAGATCCATTTGGGTATTTCTTACTTTTGTTGTGCTTCGTGAGTTTTTAAAATCTCTTGTAGCTATATGTTGGGCTTTTCTCCCCCCGCTTGTTCTCTGTCTTTGTCTCTTAATTAGATATTTACCTGAATCTGAATATCCCTGGAGTTGATCACTTCCACGATTCCCACAACATTGTCAAACACAAGGCCAAACTTTTTACAGTTGTCTAAAATAAAAGCAATCATAAATAAGAAAGGCAAGACAAAAGCAAATACACACACACCTGCTACATTAACTATGAAAATTCCCAGTCCTGCACTGCATAGCTGAGTGACTTTACTCACGTGATCAATCATTAAAGTGAATGGAATGATTCAGATGCATTATTAATCACATAAGTCAGTTTTTTCAAGATTGTCACTTAAAGGCCAGCTGAGCTACCCACTCACCAATAGTAATTGAGTTGATTTTTCCTTTTATCTGAAGTGTAGATTTGTTACACTTAAAAATGTAGGCCACTTGCTTGAGTTCAGTGTTGTTAATGACCAGGTCATTCTTATCCTCTTGATATTCCTATTTCAAAAGAAAGTTTATTTAATTGGTTGTCCTAAACTAGCTAACAGTCAGACAGAGTTTAGTACAGTTTACCCTCGAGTCATTGCATCTCCAGTTACAACAGACAATATCCTTCCTGTGGCTTAAAATCCTAATCTGCTTGATCAGATATCTCACCTAACTGACCCTTAGATGACACCGTGTCTTTCAGAGCTGCAGAACTGAAGAAGTTAGCACAGACCATGATAAAATCCATTAATTTTGCAGCGAAGATGTTACGCTTGCAACAATTTAAAAAGGCATTCACAAAACTGCTGTTTGGCTCCCATCTGATTCAGAGGGAAGAACAGAGCAGGTTTTCCTTCCCCAAATGTTATATAATGTTTGATACAGCATATTGTGAATGCATACAGGCATTACCATATACAATAAAGGAGTAATAGGCAAAGAAATTTCTTTTCATTAGGCTTGAAAGAACAATTACACTCCATGGATGTCCAGGAAAGGCTATGGCTCTGCAAGGAAAGTTCCAAGTAGTAGAACCATAAGGCAACATAACACAGGCAAATGGTGACTGCACCTTATGCAAACTGGACTCCACTGTAATAAACACTGACTGTGTATATAACCTTCTGCATGACTAAACTGCATATTCTTTCTGCTCTCTCTTAACTAACACAGTCACATAAATTTTCATTCATAGATGCTTTGGTATATGCCTATATAAATTAACACTCAAACTTTAAACAAATCTCCTTTTTCCATCTGTAGACTGGGCAAAAGGAAAACACTCCTCTACTTTTAAGCATGGAAGACATGCTTGCATGAAATGGGCAATGAAAAATAAACATAATCCCACTGGTTAGGGTAACTGGAAAAAGTGGTCTGTGATGACTGTTCTCTCTCATTCACAGGAATGGCCTGCAAAAAAGGATTTTAATTGGTCTTCTGCACTGGACTTGTTTCTGGGGCATTGATTTTGCAAGGAATTTATATGCTGGTTCTGATGTTCTCCAGTGAGATGAACTAATAAGTGATTCTCAGAGACAAATGAATTAACTTAAGATCCTACAGAATAGTAAAAGTTGAACTGTAGCAAGGCAGAGAAATGGAGGACTCCGCCCATTTTAGTTGCAACTTTGTTTTGTTGCATGTTAATGACAGACAGCCTTTTGCAAGATGTTTCAGTGCTCCACCCGGTTTGCAATGTGCAAGGTGCAGTTCAGAGGTGTGACTGGAACTCACCACTCTCCACTTCTTTCCCTCTAGCTCCAAGACAGGGGCATGGTTCTGCTGCGGGGAGTTCTTGGGAGAGGTAGGACTTGGAGTATGGCTTTTTGTTGGAGAACGAACAGATGGACCTTGGGCACGTAGGCTGGGGTTCTTGTGAGTCTTCTGGTCATCAGAGACATGTCGAAGCCCTAAAAAAAAAAAGGTGCTTGTGAAAGAGAGTCTATTTTCCAATCCTAAAAGTGCTCATATTGAAGCATTTTAAAGGTTTGTTTTGTAATTGTGTTATCTTATTCTCTGAAATTACATTTTTTTATTTCCTCAAGGTTTACCTGGGTAATGACCTAAAGTGTAACTGCTGACATGCTTTTAGCAGCTCATATAAACCTCTTCTACTGTGGATGGGCTTAGTACCTTCAACAGAAAATCCCACAATGTCTTCTAGGTCCCTCTCTGTCTGTAGCAAGCTCTGAGAGCTTGTTGTATCATGTTTTTCCATCCATAAAACAGAGTTTCTTTTTCTAATTTATGACAATATTGACCTATCCCTACAGCATTAAATGTACATATATCTATCATATGTATTTAAATTCACAGACATACACTTAAATTACAACTGTCCCATATTAATACGAAAAGCTTTATTATTGACTCCACACTGATCTATGAGCCATACCTTTTCACCTGACATGTAACACATTTTGACACAGGTTTGTACACTCAATGTGAGTCAGAAAGAGGGATAAAACTATATCGCAATTGCAAATTAAGAGGTCACCAGCTACTGGGGGCTGAAGATATCCAGCTTGGCTGCCTCAAAATTCAAAAGATACCTCTAAATAAATGGTGTGAATGTCAGGTAGTATGCGGAACTTCTTTGGGCGCTGTGGCTTCTAAAGGAGGTTTTGGAATGCAGCCTTCTCCAACGGAGCACTGCAAGCCTCAGAAGGATCTGAGCTGCTAGAATGTAACTTTAAAATGCTGTAAAAGTTAGATTAATACATGTAACAGCTCTTGACGTAGCTTGAGTCATGGATCACAACTGGATTTCTTTTCTCCTGACCTTTGGTAATTGCCTCTCCCTGGTTAAGCTGAGCAAAGAGAGCTGAGCGAGAGGCAGTTCCTTCGTCCTTTGCGGTTTCCGTATCGAAGATGGGGGGCGGTCCCGGGGGCGGCGGTGGCGGAGGTGGCGGGGAAAGGCAGGAGCCGCTGGTTAGAACACATCGCATGGACATGGGGGATGCAACAGGACCCTGTTTGAGACAGAAGGAAAATATTTTACATACAGTGTTTCAACATTGTATCACAATAGTTCTTATTTATTAATATCTTTGAATGCTGTTAGCTCGGGGTACTCTAGAAAGCCACAGGCTCAGGAGAATTTCTGGCTCCATAATCGAATGTAATCCTATGAATCCTTCCCTGCACCTGAGCAAGCACAGCTGGAAAGCCAGCCCTTACTGCAGAACTACTCCACCTAAATGACAATACTCAAAAACTTAACTGGACTTAAAAGGACTGATGTTAAAAATCTCTAACAGTAACGATTCCATAATTTATTCCAGTGTTTACTTACATAAAAAGGAAACTGTCTCCTTTTTTTTTAGATACCAAATTCAGTTAACCATATCTCGGTGTGCATTCAGAAACATAAAGAAAATGTTTTGATACAACAATAACTGAGGGTAATGAACTGTCAGTTATACATAGGGAATATGATAAATTGTATGCAAGATGTAAAATGCTATTCTTTTAACTGTTCAAGTTATCTGTAAAGATCCAAATACCACAGAATGTAAAACTATGGTGATTCAAGTCTCTTGACTCTGAAATTCAATTTTTGAGTTTTTGGTACAATTTCTCACATTCTTTTTTCCTTTTATTTCAGTTGCAGGAGATCAGAGCACACAAGTTATGAGTGAAGGGGGCCTTGGCAAAGTAAATAACACAATCTTACAGTTTGCACAATCAAAAGTACATGTCTTGGTCTGAATTACAATGCTTACATAGAATATTATCAAACAGACAGGAAATACTAATAATTACCTGATTAAAATATTATAATAATGCCCATACATCCTAAAAATAGATGTTAGACAGAATCTGAGAATCACTTTTACTGTCCTGCCACTGAGTGTCACTCTGATCCTACCTCTCTGCAGCACAGAAGGGACTTTTAAAAGAACTATTGAGAAAATTAGATTGGTTCTGATGAGTTCAGCGAGCTACAGAGATACTGTGCATTGCAGCGGCAAATATTAACAGGTGGGCAGATACAATGGGAAAATTACAGCAACTTGTGGAGTCACAGCTCCTCTAACTGGCTACCATTGTTAAGAGATATAGGCTGTTAGTGTGCCCCTGGTAATCCATACTGGAAACAGATACTGCTTTGCTGGCCTCTGAGGATATTTTTAACCATTTATGGTACTACTCTTTCTGCTTTCCACTAAACTGAAACAGCAAAGTATTGATCTGGTTCATGCATCTCACGGGAGTGAAAACTATAACTATTTTTTTAAAAGTGAAACTTGTTCTGGCCTGTAATCCCAAACAGATAACGGGAAAAGAGCTGAGGTCCACATGCTCCTTTTTTACTTACTCTTCAGATACACTTTAAAAACAAAATTAAAATCCAAGCTCTCTTAAGGGAATAAGCTCTCTTCTTAGCTATTAAAGCTATAAAATATTTTTGATCAAATGTAAACAAATGAGAAGATTCTCCTTTTGGAACTGATTATTATTTATTGTCAAGATATACTGGAACTGATATCGACTGCTTTTAGAGACATTCCATTGTTGCATGGATACATTTAACTCAGAGCTTCTGCTTACTTACTTCCTCATTATAGGTTAGTGTTTTAGGCTGGGGACAACTTCTACACTGGGCCCTCAATTTATAGTGCCCGTTCCCTGCCTCTGCTAATGTCAGTGAAGTTACTTGCAGCAGCGTCAGCAGAACTGTGAATTATTGTAATTAAAAAAAAAAAAAAGTAAGTGGATTTAGTGGCACAATCAGTTATTGCTGCCTGAGGTACAATTCAGATCTTCCCTTTCTGTTTCCTGCAACCATAGCAACTGAATCTACTATGCCCTGGTTATCCAGAATTATGAACATTGCATTTGCAGGGCTTTTTAAAATACTCAGATACCCAGAAATGGCACTCACCATTCACAGTGTGAACATGCAGTTACGAATTATGTAAGCTTTATGAAAGGCAATTAATAGCAGTAGTGGTAGTGGCTAATAACTTTTAGTCTGAGATGAAAATCCGCTTGCCAAATTCCAGACTGACATCTGATTTCTCAAAAATAGCTACTGCTTCCACCTGCCTATCAATACAATGCTGTGATTTTCCAGAAACTTGTGTAGGACTCACACATCCATTTAGAATTAACACCATCTAAATTGTGCAAAGGCTGCAAAGATGCATTAGAGAAAAAAGTTCTGGAAGTTATCTGTGTATTCTGCATACAACACAGAGTGGTGGGTCACTCTGGCAGTCTCTTCACCTCAAGTATCAAACTCAAGGCCATAACAGATCATGCAGAACAATCCAGGCTCAAATAATGCTGCTGAGTAGTGCATCAAAGGCAGTTTCCCAAATGGCAACTAAAGTATGGGAATATCCATGTAATGAGATGGAAGTAAAACTCAGAGGGGTTTATCTGTGGAAGTGGATAATCTCTCTCCCAGAACTCTGAAAGAACTATCTTGTCAAAATACAGATAAAACGAAGGATTTTAAATACACCAGTTAAGTTTGGACATGGTTTTGTATGACTGCAGGCTGTTGTCATACTTACTTTTCAAGAAAGAGAAGATGTAGGAAAGGATCTGGGAAACTAGGAGCTTTTATCCTTCTAGAGCAGGACTGATGAAAAAAACAAGTCAAAAATCTCAATTCTTGACCTGAGGAGCGAAGACATTCTAGTCCTTTAAGTGGGTTTCAAAAGTAAGAAAAAAATGTATTCTTTGCACTCATGCAATGCCTCTTCTTTTCTCTACAAGCCTGGTCCCTCCACCAAAGTCAGTGGTTATCTCCACTGAGCACAAAAGATTTTGACTTAGATCTAACTAAGAACATAGAAGCTGTCACAAGGTGAAGATACCTGAGGTTCTGTCACCCTTCCCACTCTTCCTCCTAATTTTGTGCAGTCACAGAAATAAAAGACAAACTGAACCCTGGTTGCTAACTTTACTCCTGCATGGCAAATCTTGTCTCGTTTAAGACCCGAGTTACAGCTACACGAGCTAACTGATATTGTAAGGATGCTATTTTCAACATCTAGGGCCATTCTGGAAACTGCAAACAATTTCAATCATATTGTAGGCCAGGAAAAATTGAAGGACAAATCACAGGAATAAAGGTCACTAAAGTACAGGGCTTAATTGCTCCACTGTAGATCTCCCATCTTACAGCATGGACCATCCAGTAGGACCATCCCCCACTGAAATAAAATGCCATGGAAAAGAGAGACAAGTCTCACTAATGAGAGGGCGCACAGACCTGCTGGGAAGAGGGGTACAGTCTTATTCTGGCTACAGTCTTCTTTTCTTTGCCATTTTGATTGATGTACCTAACTGAAATCAAACAAACATTCAAGTGAGGTGAAATTCTTTGGGGGAGAGTGGCTCAGGGAAACTCTCAAAGGGGGCAGAAAGCACAAAAGTGAACGGGAAATGCAGAAAACACATTTCACTTCTTGCATTCCCTGCATGCCAGGAAGATGGGACCTGTGTTGCACTCAAACACACTGATGTAAAGCGCAGCTTAAAAATCAGCCAAGTGAAGTAATTCCAGAAACTTTTTTAAAAATTCATTTCGCCATCTACTCATAAATAAACCTCCAAATTACCAGCCTCAGTCACTGGCAATTACTTTGCTTTCCTTAGTTACTCTTCTAAGACCACTTCAATCCTCAGGCTCTAGAATATTTCTGAACCAGGCTCTTAAACTGTTCTGGTATCTGGTAATACTTGTGTATAGTCCTATCCAATTTCAACAAAAGTGCCCTTCACAAAGTCCATTCATTTCTGTTCTGTATAGGGTGGTGTTTGTGAGAGCTGCTGGGAATAAAATAGCATGTTACATGCCCACAAAAGTTCATCTATCCTAAAGCAGCAGGTGCTCAGCAGCTTTGCTATTTGCAAACAACTCTTCAGATTAACTTCACGCAGATGTTAACAACAGTGTGTCTTTACACAAAGAGTATTAGGAGCCATTTGGACCAGTAAAGGCGGTTGTTTGCAAGCTGCCTTTCTTCCTCTTTTATTTCAGCTGTTTGCCTTGGCAACAGCTGCTGTTCTCAGTGCTGTGGTGCCTATAGACACCACATCAAGTTATACTGATAGCTGACTGCTCCCATTAACACGTTGGTGTGGTCATTTTTCCATCATTTACAAATATGCCCCTAGTAAGAATATCAGGGGAACAGATAGAGTCATCCTTACTTTGTGAAAACGTAACACAAAAGTAAGCTGTAACTTCTAACCTGGTAGCTTTGCATCATAGTGAACTTGACGGGCTTTAAACCTTGCTCCTGGACCTTTTTGAAATGGAGGAAAATGTAATTCTCCAAGTAAGGTCCTATCAGGAACGGGAGATGGCCCTGTGACCATGTACTAAGAGCTCTGTAGGGGATAAAAATTTACATTACAGAAATTTCCTCTCAGGGAAAATAAAATGTCTTCAGCCTCCAACCATGCTCTACATGGGGTGACAGGAATGGGTCAGGGTTTGCTACTCACTGGATAGCCCCAAGCCATCTGCAGAGAGGCCCAAGGGCCTCCCACTGACTGTGGCAGAGAAGCTTCCTCTAGTGAAAAGGCCTGATGCTGCTGACAAAGCTCAGTTTGATAAATGCCTTGTCACTGGCTGTACCACTGTTTGCAGCACTGTGGTACAGCCTCAAAACACGTTGTATTTCTACCTTCATCTTGTACAACTTGCAGAAGGGTGAGGCACACTTCTTTTTCTCACCTAACTGGCTCACTGGAAGAAAGAAATGACTGTTTATGTTGAGATAGCTGCCTCGTTGAAATTCATTGATCTCAAATCTCATGGAATTCCCTTGAAATTACAGTAGATCTGAGTGACGCCCTTTGCTTTTGAGAAGCTGGGCCTTGTTAAGCACATTTCTCCTAAAGGCTTCCTTCCCCCAGAGCACAGGGCAAAGGCAATCTTATTAGAAAAATAAAATGCTGTTCATATATAACACAAGTGCTCTGGATGCCATACTGTCACTAATGTTTGGTGGCCATATGCAGCTTGACGTGTCTTCAGGTCTGAACCCAGCTACTGAGAGACAGTAAGAATTTCTTTTTACGCCTTATCGCAGATGTTACTATTTCCTGAGCTATTCTTACTGAACAGCTCCCTGGGTTAGCCTTCCATGTCACTGTTACTATATTTGTAGTACTGCAGCAGCAAGGAGCCCTAGTCAGAGGCTCCTATCTCTGGGGATATGAGGGGCTTATGTGCCAGACCCTGTACAAACACCCACGACGTTCCTCTGTGTTTATCCAGCTTTCAGCTGACACAGTGCAGCACGGAAACTGAGGGGAACAAAGTTCTTGTGCTGGGAACCTGATGTGGAGCATCTGAACAATGCATTTCTTGTAGCTGCAATGGTTGATTTTACTCAGAACTAGAAGATTATAAACATCTATATAATGCATATAAATAAATGATATATGCATGTGTATGATATACAGTACCTATTTCGTTAGTCATTCCTATTAAGAGGTAAGTATCTATTTGCAGCTGAAGCAACAGGTGGCTTAGAGATAGGTCATGAAATCCCTCCCTTAATTTATTGAAGAGCCTTCTTTTCATGGCAGCAGACAAACAGGAATCCTAATGGGGAATACATTCTTCTCAAAAAAAAAAAAAGGGAAGGATATCCCTGTTTTCTCCCCCTTTATAGTAATCTTAGTTTCACACCTAAAATGATTACAGCATTCTGTATTGTTCTTTCCATACATATGCACAGCCAAAGACAAGAATTGTGAAGCTCAGAATATCACATATCAACCGCTGGGAACAGGTGGACTGTGACTCAGGGGCACAGAGCTCTTGTTAAGGTGTTTTTTGTGTAAAAGTAGCTTAGCACAACAGTTCTATTACCTACCCTGTTTAAGCCATCTGTCTGCAAGGGGCTATGCTGCCCTGAGACCTGCAATTTACTGGATGAAACAGCTGACTTACAGGGCCTGTAATCTTTGTTAGTTAAAACACAAAACAACAAAAACCAGGCCAGGTTCTTTCCTGTTACCGAGTCTCAGCAGAATTATTTATCTGTAGAGTTTTCAAGCTTTGAAGCCCCCTGTAATATACCTTTTGCTGTTCATCACCTGTTCAGGATTTAAAATGATGCTTACATCTTCAGAGTTACCCAACCAGAAATGTTTTACACAGCCATGGTCTTCTAAATCATTTGAGAACTGTATGATAATGTAATTGCCAACAAGTAATGTGCTCTACCATGCAGACTGGATCATCTTTTATTTATATAAAAAATTGGTTAAAAAGAAGACCAATCCCTTTAGCAAGATAGCAATGTTTTAATAGATGTACCTTTCCTTTTCTCTCTCTTTTGTGTACTTTCAATTTTCTTTTTCCTTTCCCTTTTCCACTGGAACTAGGCTGCATGCCTCACTCAGGTTTTCCCTTAATGTGTCTGAATTGTGCTTGGTCAAAATTAAGAGAACACCATCAATATATAGTAAAGACAAATATTTTCAGCCACTGTTGGAATAAGAGAGTAAAAATACTTTCTTTCAAACGGACAGGGATGTAACTGAGGCAATCTCCGCCAAAGAGGCAACTATTGTAGAGGTACCAGGACAGCCAGTTTTTAAATCAATCCTGTACCAAAAACCAGAACATTGTCTATTCTCTGAGAGAGAAACACTTGCAACTAAAGGATGCAATTTTTTTCAACAAAAAAGTATAAGGGAATAGGGAAGGGGAAGGGTAGAGAAAGGAATGGAAGGTATACAGAAAAAGAGAGAAAAGGCTATCATAGAAAAACTCAGCACTGTGGAAATGTCTACATCTTATCCAAGATACAGGCATCTAAATTGGTGTATCTATGCTGCCCTTACTTCTATCTGAATAAGGCCTCTGGGATTGCAGTTGTGGCGATGGCTGGAATTTGGCACTACAGTTTTGACCTTTAGCTTTAGTGAAGTGGCTCAGACGATGGCTGCTTGATAAGTAGGTCAAACTAAACACAGCATAGAAGAGATACTGAACAGATAATAGGAGGCTTTTTCCCGCAGAAGTTGGTCTTTTGCAGCTTGTTCAGATCAATATGTACAGAGATGATACATTACAGGAAAGTGTTTTGATAGAACAGGAGAGAGGCAGGGCCATTTGGTAAGAAAATGTCTGGAGGTGATTATTTTAGACTAGAATAAAGTGCCCAAAGTTTGCACTGACACAAGTATAATTGCACTCAATTAGGCTAATGTAGGAATTATGATGGTACTCCTCGGTGTGGAGCTTGTGGAGAATTTCAGCTTATAAAAAATGGTTTTAGAGTACTCTCTAAGGAGTAATGAATGTTTTCTAAAACGCTATTTCAGGAAAAAAAAAGACTTGAAGATACTGGCTTCAATGGAAAACAGGATTTAAATAAATCTCAACTGCTTTTAAAGATGTGCAGACTTCATCCTAAGTTGCTTTGATTTGTAAAGGCGGGGGGGGGCAGGATTTCACTCATCACTTGAGTGAAGTTCTATATTAGAAACTAAATACTGTAATGAAATTCACTGCTAGTTTGTAAATATTTCCTGTTTGTAAATAAACCTGCTGGTAAAATCTGTCCTAAATTACAATTGTATGCAAAGAACAAAAAGTTAAGTACAAATCCACCTACAACTGAAACATTCAAGACAATTATTCTTGAGCAAGATTTGTGTCTTAACACTTAATTGATATATGGAAAACTACAGCACTTTCATTATTACTGGTTGTTTTCTTGCTGCAAGGTTAACCTGCAGAAACAGGAGCAGAAGTTTCACTTCCCCCAGATTACTCACGCAGGCCTTGTCGCAAACAAACTTTTTATTAGGCATTCTTGTGAGCTTGTATTACAGCTGTTCATTTATTTGCATCACCAAAAAAAAGTAGAGGGTAGAAAGAGGCATGCTTCAATAGAATCCCTTATTTAAGAAAGAAAAAAAGGAAAAAAAAGGCACTTGCTCTTTATCAGAAAGAACTGAAAAAAGACAGGTCACTATTACAGCTGTGGATTGCTTGTTAAAGACAGAAAGCTGTAGCAAGCAAAAACGACAGTTACTGCATAGGTTAAATGCTACCCTGGGCACTTGGAATATTTCATTGTAACAACAGCTTTTTCCTAAGAATCACTATCTGAGTGTCATATCTGGCAGCAAATTAAAAAAAAAACTCCATTAGGCTGGTAATTACCATTGTTCCCATTATCAAGATGGCTAAATTGAGATGTTTTCAGTATAGTGAATAGCCACTCACCACGGGGTGTAGGAGGCAGAAGGATACTTTGCATTCAAGATAATGAACTACAAAATTACCCTTTTAAGGAAATACCGTAGGTCCATCTGACTTGCACTGAGAAGCACATTTTCTCTGACAGATGCAGAGTCAATCAATGAAAATGACTATTTCAGATCATGGTGAAAATACATGGAACTTTTTACTCTCTGGGACAATCCTGCTCACAAACATATATATTTTAAATACGTACTTTTCTTCTCTGAGCACAGTACAACAAATATCCTAATCATATTCGTCATGCCTTGAAATGCCCATTTACAGTCCAGTTTTGTACCACTACTCCACATGAGTAGCAAAACGGGTTCAGATGCACAAAAGTCTAAAGGTCCTTAACTACACTATTTCTTTCTAAGTGTATTCTTAAATACACTATATTCTTCACTATTTCCTTGGCTTTCTCCTCACACAGTCCCGCACATTTCAATAGGGTGCCCTTATGAAGTAAAATATTGTCACACATCTCGGCAGAACCAGAGTCAAAGTGAGTAAGAGAGAACTGTGTTAGATCCAAAAATCCATAAACATCCATTTTTATCACAAACTTTTTATAAAGCAAACAGAGATAAAGAGATAACTGTTACTGCTAGAAGTGACTGCTTGGACATTATTTCAGCCTTTTGCACCTGTTTTTGTGTCTTGTCTTCTAATTTATTAAGACATTTCGTTCTCTTTGATCTAAAGTGTCTGCCTGTACGCTTGCTGCCAGAGCCAGGAACACTCTCCTGTATGCACTAGGGATATGTTCGAAGGCTAGCTGCAGCTGCCCTGCGCAGCTTGATGGAAGGGTACGGGGGGCTGGAAATGGCACAGCTCTGGGATATTGCATGGCCATAAATATGCACACCACAGGATACAGCACCCCTAGCTTAGGGGGCCAAGTGCCAACAAAAAATCCTGTCCCCTTCTTTTTGGAAACCCAAGCATAGGAAACCCTCTGATCTAGGCTGATGCTCCCGGGGTTTTGTTGGAGTTCAAGCTATGAGAATACAGTTGGGAGAGAAGCAGTAGTTAATATTCTTCCTTACTCTTCAGTCTTGTTAGAAATATCCAAATGTGCTACTTAAGAGCTTTTTATAGAAACTTCATGCAATGCTTTGTTGACTTGTGCAGATATGAAGGGTAAATTATCGGTATAATACACTTTTAAATCTGTACTTATACGCCCCAAGACATTTCTCTCCTTCTCTCTCCCTCTATAATAAAATACCATTCTTACACCAATGTCTACCTTTCATAAATGTTCCACTTTGTTAACGCCTTGCCAAACTACTGCTTTTTCCTTTTTTCCTTTTATGCATCTAAGTGGAAGCTGCTGTGTGCAACGATTAACAACTGTGTCTGGAATATATCTACAGCTTTTATATATATCCTATTTCTGTCTAGACCCTGATTCTGCAGACCTTTATGCTTAACTTCACACAACGTGAATCTGTGACTTTCATTCTCACTTTAAAATGTATAGCAAAAACGAAATTATCACTTGAGCAACTCATTGCTTTCTGGAATGTATTTGTTCCAAGCTTCATAGAAATATTTAAATAACATTTAAGCTATTTAAACAACCTGCTAACTTACTGGATTCTAATTTTCTTAACTCACATTAATAAAACTTAAAAAAATATATACATTCATAAAAATGAGTTTACAATTTAATCTCTCAGACTGATATCACATAAAGGATAATTTAAATGAGCCATACTTCCAAGATAATTTCCGGATATGAGTGATATCCAAAGTGAAATGAAATCAGTACTTCAGATGCAATGATGGGCTCATCACTCATTATGGAATGGGCACTGTTGGCAGGAAACTGCACTTAATATAAATAAACAAGTCACACCTAGATTTCAGCAACTTCTTGGACAGCTGAAGACAGAGAAATATAAAGACATAATGGCTGAGTTACTGGTTTTAGGACCAGTCAAACATAATCTGCAACAGCTACACTTCTGAGTAAGATTACCAGTACTCACCAGCACTGAGAGCTCCTCCTGTTTGATCAAATGGCTGTAACAAACCTTTACCTTATAACACTATTCCCATACTTGTGAAGTTCTATTAAAAGTGAAGATTATTCTTTTTCTGTATTAACAGAACAAATCTCATCCCAGATTCTCAGGCTAATTCAGCTAATGGGGTACTACAATTCCTTTTCCTTATGTAATAATAATTTAAAAATCATTAGCTCGTCTCACATTCACTGATCATAAAAGAATAGGATGAAGCAAGTGTGAAATTTTGTACTAAATAAAGGAATCATATTTAATGTTTAAAATTTTTACTACAGAAACCTACAAAGTAGCAAATAATCACAGTCTTCTAATTTATCATGTTCAAACACTTTTGCACTGCTTCAGACTAAGAACTACGTGCAGATCATGGTTCTCTCCCGTGTTTGAACTTGCACTTGAATACTTGAGGACTGAAAGGCCTTGTACAATGTCTCATGAAGGATATGAAGAAAAAGCTGCAGTCCGTTGCTGAACACAAGTAACATACCTTCTCTGACACGGTTATAACTTCCATAGAGGGAGAGACAAAGCAACTTTTCCACATACTATAGAATCACAGAAAGGTTTGTATTGGAAGGGACTTCAAAGACCATCCAGTTCCAACCCCCTGCCACAGGCAGGGACACCTTTCATAGACCATGTTGATCAGAGTACCACCCAACCTGGCCTTGAACACATCCAGGGATGGGGCATCTACAGCTTCTCTGGGCAAACTGTGCCAGTGTCTCATCACCCTCATAGTAAAGAATTTTTTCGTTACATTCAGTCTTTCAATTTAAAACTATTGCCCCCTGTCCTGTCACTACAAACCTTAGTAATGTCTTTCTCAGTCTTTCTCACAAGCCCACTGTATATACTGAAAGGTCGCAAAAAGGTCTCTATGAAGCCTTCTCTTCTCCAGGCTGAAAAAATCCCAATTCTCTTGGCCTGTCTACACAGGAAAGGTGTTCCAGCTCTTATTCCATGTTCAACTACATTTCATAGAATCACAGAATGGTTTGGATTGGAAGGCCATTAATCTGAAAGTTCTACTCCACTTCCCTATGTTCCCAAGTTCTTAAAATTGTTTGTTTTGAGAACTAAATGGTGGCCTGTCTTAGTCCTCTGAATAGTTATTCAATTAAAAATAATGATATTTGTGTACACACAAGAAATTTTAAATTTGGTGTGAAAGACTGCATGTGCAAGTGTATGGTAGGTTTAGGAGATGATACCAGTAAAGAACAGGCTGATTATATTTTTAATATATTTCCTCAGTTCTCCTAATCTGATAATAAACATGAACACATTATTAAAATAATATAGAACACTGCATCAATGTAGACAGTGGACATAAACTCTTATATTTATACCCAACAGAAAATTAATTGTTCATGCTAATACCTCTCTTAGAGAAAAATATTCATTGCTATCATCTTTCTATGCATCTCAGATGTAACACACAGAAGCAGCTTATATAAGGAGCATAAATAATTAGGCATGCAGCTATATTTGCTCTCTCTCTGTATTTCAGAAGTTATTTCTGTATGTCTAATGTAACAGCTTTATAAAGCTAGACATCTACAAAGTAATAAATTGTTATGTATCCCTTGTCTTTCTCTTTCCTGTTATTAAATCTCTCTCTTTGTTCAGATTCTTCTCACCATTCTTCTCCTTTCCATGCCATGTTCCCTCAGTTTTCCTTTAGTCTGACAAGTCCTTCAATTTTTTGCATTTTGTCTTGTTCCTACCTTCTACAGGCAAGGAGAATTGTGTCTGCCTCTCCTCACCATCTGCAGCTGAGGATTAGGACTATAATCATCCCAAATAATTCTTCCCTCTTCCTCCAAACCTGTACCACAGTGTCCCGAACATCTCCACCCATATATCAAACTGTTACTGGCTTGGTTAGGAAATCCATGGACCATGACTTCTGCTCCTGGCCTAGGTACTTTTTTTTTTCTGAGCTAATGACCCGCATTAAAAGACAAATTGGTTATTGGCATTTTATGGTTTTTCCTGAAGAAAGAAAGAGTACTTACAGTTTTACTCCAGGTGAGACCTGTGGTGTGATGCTCTTTGATATAAGCTTGAAGATCAGACCAGATGTTCAGATATGACTTCACCCAATCAACATGGCGTGTGTCACTGTAAAAACAGAGACAATGTTTATTGTGAATGTACTTAAAAACAGAAAGCACTGCTGCTCTTGCTTAAAGCAGGTAAAACCCAATGTCTGCCTTAAAGCCATGGACAAATCAGTTAGCCAACCAGTCCTGTGCTGCAAAGACTGAAGCCTACTACACTAGAAAGCTTCTAGATCCTTCCAGAGGACAAACAAGGGCAAAGGATGCCTCTAGCAGAGAGTGCTTCTTGCTGGAAGTGTGTGTCACCATTCTGCTCAGGCTCGAAGTCAACTGAAGAAGCACTAAAGGCATATTGAGCTGTGCAGCAGGTACCCAGACTCAGTTTCAGGGTGCTGAACTTCAGAAAATTAAATATCTGTGGGTTCTGTAAGATATTCTGGCTGACATGTTCAAATGTGACCAGGGCAATACTGGATCATGTTACAGTCATCAGACTAAAATATTTATACATCAAGAATTTTTAAAGTACAAGTCACAAGTTGGCTTTAGAATCGTTACTGTTAGTCCTCCAACGGGACTATAAATGAAACCAGGAAATATGTAGAGAGAAGCTGCTTGTAAGATAAAGTCCTCAGTTATAACAAATTATTAAGTGAATAGTGATGGCTATGGACTGGATGATTACAAGGATTTCTGTGTCTACCTTCTATTTATTTCCTTTGGAATTTGTTCCTTAATAATGTGGAAGACCTGGGTCAACAGGTTTAATCCAATGCCTACTGAAGTCAAGGGAGAGCCTTCCATACTTTGGAAGACACTGTGGTCTGATTCAGTGAAAAATAGGAAAAGAATTCCTCATTAAAGGAAGAATTAAATACCTAAATAATGTACTCTACTTATACCATTACATGAGACATTTTTGTCTCCAGTATAAGTACTGATGCTATGTTGTAAAAATCATCAGTTCCCCCAGCATTAGTTACTACCTTCAGTAGGTAAACTAAGGCTTTTAGGAATAATATATAATATATAGTATATATAAAATAACATACTATATATTGCATATATATTTATACATGTACAAGAAATATAAATACATGCCAAAGGTTTTAATATTTAAAGCTTTCCTCACTAAAGAGGAAAAATTCAATAACAAATGCTGTTCTTCACCGGGATATAAAAATCAAGAGCCAAAATCCGGCCTTCAAAAGCACCAAATCAACAGGATTTATACATGTCTTTTCAAAGAGGGCATAGGAAGGAGCTGTATTTTTTTCTCTTTCTCCATCAGTTCACAGATATCATTCAGGGAACTTTTATTGTGAATTCCTTGTGCTCTTTAAGAACAGTGCACTGGTACAGAGAAAAATCAAATTAGGAGCTATGGAATTTGAAGCTGTATATATCTACCACCTAAATACACATTTTGAAGCCAAGAGCAAGAACAGCAACAGTATGAGAGCACGAAGGAGAGGAGGATGCACAGCAGCCAGCTAGCCACACGCTGCTACGTAAATAGGCATTTGCGTATAAGCTCATGATGCTGGAATGCCAGAAAAGTTAAAGATAATCTTAAAATGTGCAGAGAGGGAAAACCAGCGCTGCTAATGCTGCTGCCGTTCTCAGTGCAGCATGCTGCAGGTCAGAGGTGAGGAGGGGAAACTATACTACTGCAAGAAGGTTTTATTTTTAGTTTACAAAATACTTTCCATGATAGCACTGTGAGCCTTACTGGTACGGTTAATGCTCTGTTCTCTGGCTAGCGGATACTGGAGCTTGGCAACATACCTGTTCTTGTAGTCCTTTAATACCCTGTTAGTATAAAAGGTAGCAGCATCATTCATCTCCTTGACATAAGGGCCTGGTTTAGGAGACTAGGACCATCACCCCATGGTAGCAGGAAACAACAGAAGGAGAAAGGAAGTAAAACATTAGTCAGACACCTCCCCTGACATACTAGGTTTATTACCTTATTGGGTGTAGTAGACTGAAGAACCACACAGATGAGACCGCAGAGCTCTGCAAGATTTGGAACTATCCTGGGCTGCACCATCCAGAAGCCTATTTACAGCCCTCCCAACCATCCCATGTGTCACTCACCACTGCTATCCACCCAAGGGCAGGGATGCTCTCACTGACGGCTGAGAGGTGGTTGAACATTTTACTTCCTCTATTCCTTTCTCTGAAGTTCTGGATTTCCTGAATCTTCTCTGATATTGGCTTGAGAAGCATTGCCACCTCATTCTGAAAACAAGGGAGAGGGAGAGGGAGAGGGAGAGGGANAGGAGAGGAGAGGAGAGGAGAGACTGTTGTTAACATTGGGTGGTCCAAAAGCACCATGTGGTTTAATACTGTCCTCCTTGCCTACTGACTTAACATCCAGAAAGAAAGGTTACCATTAATTTCTACATTACAGTTACAATTTAATTACCCTCCGATGGTTGCAGTGATAAAATGCACAGACATTAAATATTAATGATATGTTGTAGCAAAAATTGTTCTCAGCACTGGCAGCATTTTCAGCTGCCCAGATTAAGAACCATATTGACCCCATAGCTCAGAGTTAGCAGAATGCTTGTGGTTTTCATCTGATATCCCTGGAACTTCTTCAGATGCTTGAGTTTTTCATGTTATTAACCAAGTTGTTCTTAAGAAACTACTTGTTAGTGGCCTGTTATCATCTGGCAACAAGACTGAGAAAGTAATACACTGAAGGCAATATCAATTTTACCTTTCCTTATTGGCACACTTTAATGTTTTGGCTGCAAGTAATGTGGGAGGATTTCATGGGAAATATACTGCCTGCAAGCCATGGTTTGGGAAAGTTCTCCTGGGTTAATCAGAAACGAATGGTATCCATGGGAATGACTGCTGAGTGGAAGGAATAGTGTATGGAGTGAAGAGAGAAGTAAAATGAATTCAGAAGCTATCCAAGCTCTTTCCTGTGCGAAGTGAATGCTAATCACACTGGTCCAGTGTCTTAGAAAAACTAATTTAGAGCATTGATTCACTGGGAAAAATTCTTCCACTTAAAAACCAGCAGATTGAGGGACTTGAAGTCATCAGCTTACAAGCAAAACAACTGCTGTACCTTGCAACCCTGTAATATTGCAAAAGTATGCTCACAGAACCCATACAATGTCCCACCAAAGACAGTGCACCATTCTGATTCTCCCTGGCACTTCACTTGGGAATCACTGAGGATGTAGGAGAACTCTGCATTTTTTCCTCACCTTTTCCAGGACTACTTGTTATGTGCTTGCTGGAGACAACTAATCGTCATGATCTTAAGAACTAATGTGACTATGACACACACAAGATTATGGTCACATATGTCCTGCTTGATCTCTTTCATCTTAAGGTCTTTCTTTTCACCTTTCCAGAAGACCTCAGCATCACAGAATTTTATGTCACCTTAGAATAAGCATATTTGCTACGGATCAACACAGGTCAAAAGACACTTCAAAAACATGTCAAAAAGAGCTTGTGCATTTTGAAAAGAACTTTGATCCACCTATGCAGCCTCAACATTTTAGTGGTAGTGTAATTTTGAGAAAGGCCTATGCATTTGAAATACATGGGGATATGTGATCTTGCCCTACAACAAAACGGGCTGGGAGAAAACAAATATTTACAGTATTACTGGGAAATTAAAATATTTTTTGTTGATGACTTAATGACCAGCATAAGTCATTAAGTCTGAAAAAGCCCTGAAACCTCCATGATTTGTAGTTCTTAAAATATGATTTTGTTGCCATAACAAGATAAAGTCTGCAGAAATTCTCCTTTCTAATTTTTGCTTGTTTACAACATGCTGCAGCTGGTTGGTTCTTTCTTATTTTTCAGGGAAATCTTTCAAGTATGACAGTAGTTAACAAAACTGAAATTTAAGAAAGTGCTTGTTCTGCTTTGATATTATGCCAGTTTTCCTCCCATAAAGTCTGAGGGATATTTACAGTCCTTAGCTTACTGTGAATCTTCATGGCCCAGTTCCAGCCAAAGAGAATATCAGGGCTAAAAATAAAATACAGCTCCACGGATGCCTGGTATATCTAGACAGCACTGGGAGGCAGCACATTTCTGCGGATAGGGCACAGAAGTGGGAGTCCTTAAATGGGGGTTCTCTTTGCAGCTCTCCTACCAAATTGTCATCAGGTTTCAGGAAAGCTGTGTTAGCTTTCTGTGCTTCGATTTCCTAGATATGAAATGATGCTAACATAGCTGTTTTATTTTGTAGAATAATTTGATATATATAGATAAGAAGGCAAAATTAGGGTCAGACATTTTTCTGAATGACCCACAGTGACCCACACCTCCTCCTATTCCTCCTAGAAAAGCTCCCAACCACTTTTCTGAGGATCTTCTGTCAGTGGTACAAAGATTATTTCTGTCCCTCAGAACACAGGACTTAATCTATCCAGTGAACAAATATTTATAAGAAATGTTTATAAAAATGTGGTGGATTTATTTAATTTCACAGAACCTGTGCAAGTTTTAAAGGTGAAGTATGTATTGCTAAGGCAAGTTGCTCAAAGTAATCATTCCCTTGGCACTGCACTGTGGGCTTGAGGCTTTGCTCAGCTCTGTCCCATGTGAGAGGTCCTGGCAGAGCAGCACAGTCTGCCTTCCCTTCACTCTGCACTCATCCTGTTCTGCAATGGCTGCACAAAATGTGTGTGTTTGTGGAAGCTTCTTGTCATCCAGGTTTCTGTGTAAGGGTTAGACACAGGAACACGAGCCTGCAAGGAATCACTTAATTGAGTTCTGTCTCAGTTCTAAATCTTTAGTTAGTGATTAAACTGCAGATGAATTACAGTGTATATGGCATATGGGTATAGAAAGGCTCATTAATTCTGGCAGTAATCAGTCTTGTTTGGCTTTACAATACAGAAACAGTTGTGCTGAGGGTTCTAGAAGAATAATCTCTTTATTGCATTGAATATTAAAACAGCTGACTTAATAAAATTATTGTCTATATTGTATCTCTAAGAAAACTGAATTCCGGAAGATGAATCAGAACTGTTGGAAAAATCTTCAGCATGCCTTTGGCATGTGCTAGATAAAATTTCTTGTCATTCAAGACACAGAACAGTTGTTTAACAGAAATTTAAGAGTCTCTGTACAAACACCATTCCTATTATAATATCAGTTTTGCTGAAATGTTTAAAAATGCAACATGGGCACAACTGATGAAAATCAGAAGTAATTCCTAGTATCCTTTATTTCATTTTAAAATAATGATTAAAACCAGATTGTCTTTTTAAATACAAATAACTAAACAACCAGCCAGCCTATAATATTTTATAATACTTATTAGAAAATCAAGAGTAGTAAGACTCTTGCCATGATTAGCCAAAAAACTCCCAAAAAAGTTCCAGCATGCAACAAGAACTGCCTTAGGCTTTGGCTTCAGAGACTTAACAGTCTCAGCCCAGTCTCATAAAGTGGCCTGGAATACCAGTATTCCAACAGACCACACTGCACAGACTTTCTCCTCCTTCACATAATTGCATTACCCACACAAGAAATTCCCCAGATGACAGGCTTAATAGGACTGGGGCACAGGGACACTCAGTTCAGGAGAATAGCCAAAGTTTTGGGTTTTGTGGTGTTTGAAATCTGCCTGTAAAGACACACTAAACTGAATGGCTTGCTTAAATTTTGGCTGCTCAAGCCAGTGATTACTTGAAAATCTCAGCTTTAATTTGGAAAAATGGGTATTTTCTCAGGACCACTGGTGTCCAGAAACCTGCCAGCATGAATCATAAAGACACAAAACACAGCAGGTAAATAAAAATATAGTTTTTAAAGATCTTATGTATTTTTAAGCTAATCTTACATGGTTTTGAGGGGTGAGATTGTTTACTGAAGGATTTTTATGTTGATGGGTGGCAACACAATTCAGGCCTGACTATTACAGTGTTTAAATCAACCTGACCTATCATGAAAAAAACATGTCAAGAGAACAAATACCCTTTTAAGTTATGCAAAATGAGGGAATGGCAACCTTTGGCATAGGAGCAGTAAAAAAAATCTGAGAGAATTTGGGATCAACACCCCTTCATTTTACTCAGCTGCAACCCGAACAGCATGACTACAACCTTTATTCCATGGTGTACAGTTTTGTTATTTTCTCCTTCATGCTTACATAAAATCTCCATCATACTCACTTTGTATTTTTAAGAGGCAAGTTTGAAACATGGAGTTGATTTGAATCAGGTGTCTCTGTATGTGTTGGCAAGCAGTGCAGCCTAATAGGAATGGTTCTGCAGAGCGAAACAGTTGGTGCTGAGGCCCCGACACGCACTGTATACATGTTGGGGCGGGGCTATTTTGGACTAGCTGTAAATTGTGGCTTAGACACTGTTTAGGAGTGTATCTTTCACTTCACTTCACTTCATCAGAAGGATACCCACTTTGTACACCTTAAGACTGCTCTATAACGTGAAATGTGAAATAGTAAACGGGGCTGATTTGAAGGAGAAATACAGTCCCACTGTGAGTTAAAATACCAATGTAGACACAGCCATTATCTCTGCAAACAGCCTAGTACAGTCCCATCCCACATTTCATCCTTTCGAGGGATGAAAGATGTCATGGAGAGCAACTGCCACACTCAGTCGTAACAATTGAACAGGCAAGCATCTGCTCTCAGCTGAGACTTGATTCCCTCTACTGTAAATGAAGAAAGAGATGTCCCCGAGGAATTCTTTCCATATATTAATAGATATTAGATGACTATATGTTAGAAGACATGAATAGATGTGAAGAAATGGACTCTGGAGGTGCTGGCCATTACTGTAAAGACAGCCTAGAAGGACACCTTACACAACATTCCTACCCTGGCAGTTAAAAGCTGATGAGCAGAAGCCCATCCCGTGTCTACAGGAGTAAGATCACCAGTGAGATGCATTTCTGTTATGAATGGCTGTGATTCTAGAACTGAAATAGTTTTTGATTAACTGTAATTCCCACATTTTGTATTTTCAAAATCTGTAAAGAAGAGTTTAAAGTTTAAGTTTTCCCTTTTTTTTGTATATATGCAGTTTAAGAAAGGCCTTTTTTCTGTAACTGTTTATTCATAGTCTGGATGGAATCACTATTTGGATTAGTCTGAGAAATAATCTCTTTACTTAAGTATATATAAAGTATAATTTTTTTACCCTACTGCACCTTAATCCAATGTTTTCTCTGCAAGTATTTTTTGATTGGCAGTAGAGACCATTAGTGAGATTTTTCTCTGGGATCACTACATTCATGTCCCTCTAGCATTCTGATATTTTCAGGATTCAAACCTCTCCTCCTACCTAACTACAGAAAGACATTAATTTATTATGGCCTAGTTTTCTTAGACTGTAAATCTTCAACATAGTGGTGTAACAAGTATTTGGTCTGTTGGTCAACAGTACTGGTTTTGCCACTTCAACTCACTGCTGTGCAGCAGCACGACTATGACACAGAGAGACAATTCTGCAGAACTGTCTGGTCAGCTTCATCAGCACAGAAGCTTAGACACATTTGTGTGCTTCCAAAGTGACTTAATTGGTATTTGGCTTTTATTCCTCTTAGATAGCACAAAAATTTTCAATCTAACAGCCAATATCAGCTGTAGCAATTTTGTCCTTTGTGGGAAAAAAACAGGGAATACCAAACCATAACCCCACATGACAAATTACTACTTTAGTCATTTGTGGGTTTGTTTTTAAATGTAAACTCTGAGGCAGGACAAATGAAGAGGAATGTGGAAGACAAATCGTTTCTAACCAGTGGAGAAATTCAGAGCCTGATACAAACTGCATGCATCAGTTTACAGCAGTGCAGAATCACACCCACTGCCTTTGCCCGGGACTGGCTGGTTTTTAAATGGACTTGAATGTTCTATGTTTCGTATTCTTGTCCACTACAGCTTTTCGTGGGCAGTATTTTCAACAAGGAAGGGTCCTCCTGCTTTAGGCACAAAGGCAACATCCCACAATTAATCAACAAGAATAATTACACTAATAAACTGCTTTCAACCTTTTGATTTACTACTCCTCAATCCTGCTGCTGTGATGGTAGTCCATGTCAGTGGGGTCCAGGGCATTCCAGGTAGCAAGGTTCTATCAGGAGATAGTGTTCTGTTAAGCCACAGTTGTTTTGTTCACAACATCTGAGATGTCATGAATCTTTGCTACGAGAAATTACCTTTCATGGGCACATGTCCCAGGAAAGGGATGTTAGATGTTGCAGGTTTCCATCCTTGGACAAACTGCAAGACTGCCAGGTTCATTGAGCAGTCCTGGAACTGACATAACTTTTGGAATTCACAAATCATTGGTTGTGGTCTGATTTAGACCAACGTAAAATTCGGAAAAAAAAATAAAAAAAAAAAAGAAAGAACTAACCTGTGAATCAAAAAGCCCTGCTTTTCAGTCACCTGTAGCCCCAGTGCTTTCCTTTTCAGACGGTTATCTGCATAAATCCCAGGAAAGAATTGCGTAACACAGAGAAAGGAGAATACTAGTTTGGATTTGTGTTTAGCAGAAATAAAGAATATGGTACTTAATGGGAGAGGGAGTGTCCTATCAGCTTAGCTCAGTAGGGTCCCACATGGCGCAGTTTGAATATATGCATTGGTACGGGGACTGAAAACTAGCCTGGTGATTTTAGGACATTATGTTACAAACAGCAGAATTCCAGTGAAGGTTTACAGATCCCCAGAATTGCTTAGCAGGTATGTCAAATGAGGATCTAGAGTACACAAGTACACTGGAGGTCACAAGTGCAAGGAGGTCTTGGTTAGTGGAGCCTGATTCTTGCACAGAAGGTGAACTGCTGGCAAGTCCATGCCCAGGGATGTTGGTGCGAGCCAGCGTAGAGCTGCCACTGATGTGAATCTCCGCATCTATTCTGTACAGTTTCGGTGATGTTGAACTGATCACAGCCCTTCTGTATTCCCTGGATCCCTAAGTGTCCCTGGGCCTTCTTACTGCTGAGTGCACTGCCTCTGGGGCAGAACTGAATCTCAAATGCATCCACCTTTTACTGACCTGTGAGTTTTGGCAAACACAAGTGAAGAAAGTGAAATGGTACAAGGATACCTAGAGAAGTTAACTAAAAGAAAGACACTGAGGTGCTGGAGTGTGTCCAGAGAAGTACAATGAAGCTGGTGAAGGATCTAGAGAGTAAGTCCTATGAGGGGCCAGTTAGGGAGCTGGGGGTGTTAAGCCTGGAGAAAAGGAGCCTCAGGGAGACCTTATTGCTCTCTACCACTACCTGAAAGGAAGTTGTGGTGAGTTGGGAGTCAGTTTCTACACCCAGGTCACAAGTGACAGGACAAAAGAAAATGGCCTCAAGTTGCAACAGGGGAGGTTTAGATTGGAGCTTAGGAAAAATTTCTTCACTGAAAGGGTTGTCAAGTACTGGAACAACCTGCCCCGGGAAGTGGTTGAGCTACCATCCCTGAAGGTATTTGAAAGACATGTATATGAGATGCTTAGAGACATGGTTTAGTGGTGGAGTTGGCAGTGCTGGGTTTATGATTGGACTTGACAACCTTAAAGATCTTTTCCAACCTAAATGATTCTATGAGCTGAAAGTACAATGACTTTAAGGCTGATAAAATGTAGACGAGTGATTATGAGAAAGAATTATGAGATAACAGGTGTCAGGGGCTATCTGGATGTGAAACAGAGTAAGAGTTTGCAACAATATCCAAAAACAAGCCTGTGAACTCTGCACTGCAGCGGGTTGGCGACTGGAAACTGTTGGTCCATCCCTGCGGCTGTGACCACACGTCACAGGCAGTTGTAGGCTTGCTGATAACAGAAATATGCCAACAGTTTGGCAAGATTTCAGAGAACAGGACCGGGGGAAGGGGTTCCCTTTCGAGCTCAGGATTCTCAGGCTCTGTCCATGTCACTCTTGGCACTTTCTGTGAGTTTGGGGCCTGAGGACCTTAAAAGGATTGAACCAAATTCTTCCGTAAGCTATTTCTAGATACGGAGGAACAGGTTTGCAGCAGACAACCAGCTGAGAGAATGGCAGCAAAACTCAGCTCAAACTCTTTTGCATAAGAAAGTAATAAATTAACAAGGTGAGGAGTATCCTACCGTTCATATTTTTGGAAAACAGTAAGGGTGATCCCAGTAAGCATGAGGAAAAGTAGGGGGAAATGGAATGACATAAGCAAGTCAAGGTAATTAGAAAACAAATCCTGCTAAAATGCAGAATAATAAGTCCCAGGAGTCATGTTATTGAAGTACTGTAAAATAGAAAGAGAAGAAAATGAGCAATCCTGCACTGACAGAGGGTAGAGAAGTGTAAATCTTCATCTTTTGATTTCTACATAAAAATTCTGAGAATGAGTCCTTTATTCAAACTTTATTCAAAGATTTTGCCACAACTATTCTAATCCTACAATAGAATTGGTTGGGTTTTTTTGGTTTTGCTTTTCGGTTTTTTTTTTTTTTTTTTTTTGGGTTTTTTTTTTTTTTTTTTTTTTTTTTTTTTTTTTTTTTTTTTTTTTTTTTTTTTTNTTTGTTTGTTTGTTTTGTTGTTGTTGTTTTGGGTTTTTTTGTGGCTTGGCCACAAAAAATAAAAACAGAAGGATTTGTTCTCATGTCTCTAAGTCCAAATACGGTTTCATGGGTTTCTGTGAGGTGGGAAGGGGAATGTCCCTTTTTTTAAAGGAAAGCTCTCCTTTACCTCTCACTTTTTTCCACCCCTCTCCGCCCACCTGTGTGCAGGATCTGGATATTTAAGCTAGGTATTTAATTGGAATGTTTGTCTGCACAACGTTAATAATTAAATCCATGAGCTTTGGCAGTCATATGAACTCAGCATTCTTTTCTAATGAGAAATTACGTAATCATTTATAGTCTGAACTGCATCTGTCATTTAAATCTGTAGTACTTCGTATCACGAACATGCTCATCCTGCATATGCTTATATTGATTCACAAAAATAATAATCTCATTAACTTGTTCTCAGTATAGGAACAATGGATCTCTCATGCCCTCAAAGCAACTCTTAAAACTGTTTGAACTCTTAAAGTGAAATATAACAACTCATAAAGAGAAGACAGTATATGAGTCACCATTCACAAAGAATTCAGTGCAGCGACTTTGAGCAGCGATTAGTATTCATGATCACAAATTTTAAAAAGTTGTTAAACAGATAAATTTGCTCAGGAACACTAAAAACTTTTGAAATTATTATATAATGAAATAAAAAACAAGTTTCAGTCAGAATTGTATTTGGCTTAGACTGTGGGAAATAGAAAATTCAGATCCAAACTATTTCAGAATGTTTTGCGAAGGTTTATGTTAAAAACTGTCTTCTGAATTGCCCAAGCAACATGCAAACATATGCTCTCAAAATACCTTTTTAAACAACTTCTCACAAATTACAGCAATATTCTAATTTATTTTCCCTTCTCCATCTTCTCTGTAATCTCTTATACACTCTTCTATATTCTCTTACACTATTTATAGTAATAAACAATTTATAATGGACTTTTTTTGTTTTAGTGTTTGAAGTTTAGCATCAGATAATAATTTCTAATAAGTGGATGAACTGAAAAATCCCATCTTGCTGAATGAGTCTGTATCTAGCAACCATTAGCTGGGACATACACAAACAGGAATATCAACTGGTGGTTTTGTCATGTGATCTCTTCCACTGCACATACAAATATAGAACATGACCATAAAAAGTAACAGAACATGCTCTCTGCAAAGTAATTTATTGCAGTTGATGCTAGATTGGTATGCCAGCTGGAATTACCTTCCTGGCTCCTACTATTTTTGCAGATACAGATAATAAAGGCTGTGTACTGCAACAGATTCCAAATGAAAAAAATAACATTATTAACAAGAAGCAAAGCTCCAAAAAAGTAACTTTTAGCACTCTTGACTATTTGAAAATGTTTGCTAGTGACTCATAGCACGAGTTAAAGGGCTAAATGAATTCTAGGACTTCACCATTTTCACAGAGAGAAAAAAATACCACTTTTTGTACGATGTATGTTTCTCTCTTTGCTGAGCACAAAAATATCCAAGGATTATTATAGATATAGGAGCTTTCTTCTTGTTTTAATTCCTTATTCATTAGTTTGTAAGCTGCAAGAGCTGAGCTAATTTATTTTTCCAGCGCATTTTCCCCTCCCTCTTTTTTTTTTAAAGGCACCATGTATGACATCCCAACATGACAGGAACTCAGTAAATCCCCTCAGTCTCCACACCGCTGTCTCTGAATGTCTACAAAGCTACTATGCCATAATCGCAACTCACTGGCTCATTCACAGCTTTACATTATAAAGCAAACAGTCTAGACAGCTGAATGACAGAATTACTCTCTTTTCTCTTGCATTTATAGATATGCTGTCATCTTCATTTGCTTTTCTCTACTCTGTGCATTCTGATACACTAATGATCAGCTTTCCTGTTTGGATTCCACACTGACTCCATGGCTCTAGGCTATAAATACAACCAGAGCCGAGATGACATCACATCAATAAAGTCCTGGGGGAGCAGGGGGCAGGACCCCTATTTCTTTCCTTCTCCTGGGTTAGCTGGTGATTACCAGCTTTTTCAAAATGGTTAACCAACATGACTTTACAACAGAATTTTTTTTCCTCATTGAGATGGAGATATAAAAAACCTAATGCCCGGAACCATCACTCCCTGCAGTGGGAAAAAAATATTCAATTTGCACAGAATAGGCAGCCTTCAACTATTTTCACATCTGTCCATATTATAATGGAGTGCATCTGTGCAAAAAATATATGCAAAAACCAGAAAAAGAATGAACAACAATATGTGTTTCGATGTCTATAAAAATGTGTAGCTAACAGTCTTTAAAAAAACTTAAGTAACTGGACTGGGTTTGTTCTCACTGATAAAGAAACTTTAGTCTGTAATATTCTTGCTATTTTAACTTTGGAATGATGTGTACACACACATCATGTGGCAATTCCTCCATGCTAAAAGACAGTTAAATGATAAAAGTGTACTTTCTTGCCTTCAACAAGCTGCAGAAATCTATGCAAGCCTGATAATGTGCAACTAAGACATACAGATACGGATGGCCAGCTCTGGTGATATTTAAGACAAGGTTTTTATTACTTGTTGCTTTTCTTAATGCTTCTGTAACCATCATTCTGTACTGCTGGAGAATCTTTTTACCTCTACTCTTTTTTTTTTTGTTTTAGCGTGTTTTGTTGACATTTTTAAATGAAAATTTCTAAACCTTGCATTTGGAAAAATTCTCAAACCTGACCTCTGACCTGAGGTCAGAAAGTTGTAAGCGTAAGAGTAGGGAGAAGCCACTGCCATTCTCACTGGAAAAGCAGAGAAAACCCTACTGATAGCACATGAGCACAGGAGGCCAAACCAGGACCCCCAGCTTATTCTCGTACCAGAGCTGGGACAATCCCAACACTTCAGAACGCTGCATTACATTATGGGCCATCGGAAACTGTTCACTGGGGAATATTTTACCTATGAACATGTAGAATTTTGTGGGCCACTGGGTGCAATTGTATTCACAGCCAATATAAATGACTGCTCGAGGCCTGTACCAATGGGAATTTTGCCTGTTTTGTGTGAGCCATGACCCACTTTTACTCACTGAGATCAGGGACAGCTGGAAAAATAACTGATCCCTTCTTGCTTGGAACTCTAAAGTCTCGCCTGGAATATCTATGCTTTTTCTTTTCTTTTCCTTGAGTACCCTTGCCATTAAAACATACTGATTAGAAAAACTTCTGATTTGTGTCTTTAAGAACAATAGTGACAGCAAAACTTCAATAAATTATACCATGTGCAGAGAGTTCTGATTTGCAAAAATGGAGTTTAATGAATGCACTTTGGAGCAGGGAACTAGTGGAAAAAGGCAGAACTGCAGGCCATGACGAGACTGTGCAAGGGAAGACTTCATTCTTGGCATACTCTGAGGAGGAAGGTTCAAGGGTGGTCCCACAGAAGAGCTACATGATTGCTATTCCCAGGAATGATACAGTGCTATTGGCCATGAGCCTTCTAGAAACTACAAATGAGAATCATAACAACCCCACAGCTCCCCCGAGATTTCTAGTGAGGGGAGGATTTAAATAGTTGTCACTAAAACAAGTATATAAACAAACTTGCTAAAAATTGATTTTTCATTTTCTTGACAAAATGTTTTGCTTTCCTTCCAGAACTGGCCTAACCTGGACCTCAGTCTGGGGAATACTGAGTGTATAGGCCAATACTGGTTTTTCTCTCACTACCTTATACCCGGACTTCGATGTCTACCATGCAGCATCCCCTGGGGCCATTCTATTCCATGGCATTTCCAGCTTCCAGAGAAAGACTGATCCCACTTACAGCTGTAAAGTGGAAACCTCCTTTGCTTTCTTTAATGATCTCATATGTATTAGTACAGAAAAGGTTCTTAACCCTGGACCACAGCTTTCTGATTATTACAGCACTATGCTTATAAAAGTGGAAGCAAGCGTCTAAGTGCACTGTATAAATAAAGGAACAAACAAAAGCAAATGCAGGATCAATAACATATGGGAACACAGGCTTTTTCATACACTGCCTCTTGAAACTCCAGGTCACTTTCCTTACCTCTTGAGGCTCTTGACATTGAGATGCTAACACCAAGAAAGATCTCTGTGCTTGGAAAGCAGCACGTACCATCTCTGCCTGTAACAAAAGGAGGAATATAAATTAAACCTTAGCCTCTAACCTCCAATGCCTCTTCGTTGCAGCTGAAAGTCAAGTGTGACAGCTCAAATCTTCCCCGCTGCTTCTCATCTAAATCACAGCAACACTGACTGGAAGAAATGTATTAAAGCACTAGCTTAGGCATAAATTTTTTTTTACACCTAAGGTTAAATTCCCTATCTTCTTCAGATGGGAAATAAAATGAGTTGATAAGCAGGCTTTTAGTTATAATTCCTACGCTTAGTCACAGGAGGACTTAATTTTAACACTTCACAGTACGTCTAGGCATTTTGATCAGGGGGCTTATACCCAAGTGCATGGCAAGAACTTATTACCACTGGGAACAGCAACCTGCAAGCTCTGTGTTGAACTGCAGCTTAGGCTGTGGTGATGTTTAGGATGAGTTGAGCTTGGCACATTTGCTGAGGGACTATGTCATAATTCATTCCTTCCCTGTGATCTGTGGGCAGACTCTTTAAGATCAATGGCCATGAGAGATGGTGGCTGAAGTTTTTTGGGCAGTTTTCCCCTCACAGAGCTCTAAAATTCGGGTTAAAGCTGCACCTGACAGCATGCTTACATGTTACCAATGTGGATGGGTGATCAATTTCTACACTCCTGGATGTTTCCTAATGTTCAAATTTCTCGTCTTTTTTGTTTATTTGAACCCTACACATTTTCTGTACATTCTGAATGATACACATTGATTAGAATCAGTATTTCAGTGCCACCTCTACCTCATCCAGGTGGATGAGTAGTGACTAGGAGAAAGTATTACTGGTATAGAAAAGAATTATTCATAACCAGTAGATACTGCTAAATAAAAAACAAACCAAACCAAATGCTGTTAAGTTAATCTAATATGAATAGGTACATTTATGATCACTTTGTGAAAGGGTGGGGAAGCTCACACTGTTTTACCTTGGGGTTTTTTCAATCTAAAAAGAAAACAAGGAAATGATATATGCAGGCTTATGTGGATGCAACTTAAAATACATAAAAGTCAGGAAATTTTACGTTGTAGCAAAGTAAAACAGCCAAATTGTGTTTATTCATCTTAAAATGTGATGGCATGAATAAAACATTAGCTGTTAGGATGAAAGTCACTGCAAGGAAGATGGTAAAAGAGACCCAGCTTGGACAGTATTTGGGGAGAATGGGATAATATGGTCTGACAGGATGAGATTTGGAAGGCTGTAATCATCTCTATAAATAGATAAAGAAATAAATAATAGGGGAAACTTAAATTTTCCAGAGACATAAATACCATCAATAATAGCAAGGTTTAGATATTCTTAGACATCTCAGATGACTGGTTTTTTGGTACAAAAATTCATAAAACAACAAAGTATGGGTTATTTTAAGTTTAGGGGCTTTTTTGTGTGTGTGAGGAGAACCTTGTAAAACAGCTGAAAAAAAACCTGATGTTCCTGAGGAGGAAGTGATTATGAATGAATTCAGTGCTTCTTAAATTGCAAGATGGACAAAAATAAATCTGTAACTAAGGCTTGGTATAAGGCAAACTTTTAGAAAATAGAAAAATCAGTGAAAGAAGATGATTGGCCTAAGGAACTTAATGATTTGAATGCAGGAAAGAATGGATTTGTGGATATAATCTGTGCGCACTGGGCAGCAGGGAGAAATTGTAGGAAAGGGTTAGAATCTCTAAATGAACAAATAATGAAAGCAATATACTAAGAATAGGTACAAAACCTTCAGAGAGTGAGAGGAGGCCTGGATTATCAAGCAGAACTTCTTTTCAGGCATTGTAACACACACAAGTGAAGGAATGATGGATAAAGGCTTTGTTGAACTGCACCTTGCACGGGAGAGTAAAACAAAGACATATTTTTTAGCTACTGGAACAATAAAGGAACAAAGCAATGAAGTGAGGCCCTGACACTGCTCTGAAGGGCAAGTTGGGCATGCCTATATTATTCTTGATGTATAGATTTTCTGTTGCTGAATAAAATGCTCTTCCCCAATTTCAAGGAGGCTGATGTACATGAAGATATTGAAAGGATAGCTAAGGAGAATGATGGCAAATCAATGGGAATTACATCACTTGAAAGGGAAGTCAAATATATGTAGCTCAGTGTGACAGAATCATTGGGTCCATATTATCTTTTTTCTAGACTACTGAAGACATTGGCAGATGGAAGCACAAGTAGAAAAGATTTTAAATATGTATCATTTGGATATAGTACTAGATGACAGAAATATGCAATGACAGATTGGGCAAATATGCCCAAGAAGAGGGAGGGAAGTTATGTCAACTGATATCACGACTGTTAGCTTGACTTCAGCACCATGAACATTTAAATCAGATTTGAAACAAGTGATTAAAACATATGAAAATTAAAACCAGGAGAAATTACAAGGGGATTACCAGTGGTTGAAATCCTTACTTTGTTTCTTAGACAAGGATAATGTGTTGGATCTAGTATATTTGGGTATCATATAAAATGCTTACTATGGGTCCTCACAGGAAACTCACACTTCGAGTGCAAATAGCACAAACTAGTATTAAAATTCTTCAGTTGGATAAGTAGCTGGAAAAGCAGAGGCAATAATAAGGTATATTACAGGTGGTGTTACTTGAGAGGACGAAAGTTGCTGGTTGTGTTTCTTAGGGATTACCTTTAGGAGCAGTCAATATGTTTATTAGTGTTGTAAGAGCAAGAACTAGGTGTACCCTCATAAAATTCATGGGCTACCCAAAGTTATGAGGTTTTAACATGATCAAGAAGGACTCATTCATCACTTGAGAAGAGTAAGACAATTTGTTGGCACAGATAATACGAACTGGATAAAATTTTGCAATCCTCCCTGCTGCCCCTTTAAAATAATGCATAATTCTGGGTGAAACATGAAATTGATTAATTGGAAATGCTGAAGACTGAAAAATACAAGTATAAAAGCCAGGAAGGCAGCTTATGCAGTTCTACAATGGATGTGGCAAAGTATTTCTAGGAGATCTACAGAAGTGTTAGTACCATCGGAGAGAACCTCCTCTGGAATTCTGTGCACAGAATTAACACAATCACCTGTGTTAAAAAAGATGATCTTTAATCAGAGCTGATGCCGAGACAACTTACTTGGATTTTTAAAGCAATGAGTATCTGTCATATAAAGATAAAATTTGAGTTTCACTTATTTTTCTTAGCAAGAGAGTAGCTGAGGAATATGACAATTCTTTCTCATAGACAATGCAAATAATAGAGAATGAAGAAAATGCTAGTGTCAGCACATGATCACAGGTCTGAAAACTGGGCCAGGAGTAAATATGGTCTCAAATTTATAGATTTCCAACAATCCAAAAAGTGAAGTTCAGAAGGGATCTTTCGAATTCCTCTAAAGAGAAAGCACTATTTTAAGACAGAGCTGTAAATGCTGATCAAACAGATCATAAACATGAGCAAGGAGTCCTTAGATATAGAAAGTTAAGATTGTTTATTGAGTTCTTGAACACATACTGAGCTATAAAATCAATGAGGTCTGAAAAATGTGTCTGTCTGGCACTTTGTCTACACTGCATTACATACACACTTTTGGGATCCCAGTGGTCACTATGGAGGCCGAAGAGGATTTTTTCTCCACTCTGAATACAAAGTAACAACTGGTTTCTTGTCTCATTGTTAATTTCTTTTTGATGAAGCACTGGAATTTGATCAAAGGTGGAGACAGACTGTTGGATGATACACACTGATGTTCCTAAAAGACTGACATTCCTTGACTAGGCCTCATATGTGTGTGAAAACTGTTGTTGGATGTGGAAACAGGATTCATTTCTCCTCTAGAATTGTATCACTCCTCCTTCTCTACTGAAGAGGGTGGCCAAGGCCACTTTCTCAAAAAGTCTGGGAACTGTCTTTGAGAAATCTTGCGCTACTGAGGACACATAAGCCATAGGTAACATTCTTAGGAGTTACCTGTGCTACATTTAAACGGTGGCTTCTTGCATTTTTTTATTATCCAAAATTTATTTCAAGATGTTTGAAATATTCAGTTGTCAGTGGACTATATATTGATTGCAAGGCTTGTGCTATGTGTCCAAAAATTATCCAGTCACAAAAGCTTTTAATTGTGTAGGGAGCAGAGCAGCCAGATCTCTGACCTTTGAACGTAAATCTCAATCAAAGGATCGTGCTAACACAGTATTTGCATTTTACAAGATGAATTTTATATGAATTCTGCCACAGTGACTTCCTTCTTTCTGCAACAGCATTAAAACCAGCTTTCAGAGTTTTACTGCTTCTGAGCATGCCATACTTCTTTCCCTGCGCCCCTTCAAAGCAATAGAAGAGCTTCTTCTCATTAAGAATGCATTAGTTCAGGCTACCACCATTCCAAATTTTTCTTGTAGCCTTTCAAATGTGACACTTCATTGCTACCTCCTTGTGCTTAGCAGCCAGGCTGTGTAACTGAGCAGGCAGCACTACACTTTTAGAGAGAGGTAACTCTTTCATGAGATCCCCCAAAACCAGTGAAGACTAATGAGTGAAAATGCACCAGAGGGGATCTTTCTCAACAACTTGTGCGGCTCAGACAGAAGACTATCATAGAACAAATCAACTGAAACTCTTTCAATTATATTCAATTACAGTAAGGAAGCCTGAGTGTCAAAAATAGATAGGAATCCTGAGTAAATTTATCAGAGTAGAGTACACCACCAACTTGCACACATCTATCTGCAGACCAAACCATTTTGGAGCAACAAATAATTGACATCTAAAAACTTTGGGTAATTCTTCTGGCATTCTTGGAATTATACACAGACACATCAATCATCAGACAGGTTCCTCAGCTGAGGTGAATATTCTGAAGGAATCAGGTTCCTCAAAGCATTTCCCACTCTGCTTTTAGCAATGTGTTCTAGAGGCTGGAGGAGACGGCTGTGACTTTGGACCTGAATGCCAGGACCACATGGCACTCCATTCACCACCCCAATTTCCCCACTGGTAAAATGTGGAATAAGGCATCTTAATTCTTCACCTCAGGTGTGTTAGACAGCTGATTCAGGTGACTGATATAGCTGGAAGAGCTGAAGTTTGACATGCCACGACAGCCCAATTCCATGCCTGTGGAAACCCGTGGCTGACTATAGTGAGTGACCTCTCTGTTACCACTGCAGCAACAGCATGGACTGGCCTTTTCTCAGTTAAGCCTGCAGAAATTAATGGAGGAATCATATGTGTTTAGAAATAATATTTTAAATAGCAACTGGTTTAACTTTCTCTGTCATAACATAATACCGACTTCTGATATTTGTCAGAAGCCACTGCTTCAAAAACTTCTTCACTGCTTCACTGCTGACCCGTGTGAAGGAGCATGAGTACAAATTGCACTCAAACTTGCACTGTTTCAAATTGAGTAGATGTAGATGAACTGGACCTGATGCTTTGGCAAAGTTCAGTTCTCCAGAGCACATGTGGTTTTAGGACCTGCCTCTATCTCATTTTAAATGTTCTGTTCAATCTAAGTTGACCATCACTCTGGTATCCAAGTACCAATAAATGCAAATATTATTTATGTGCCAAGCAAGCTACAAGAACAAATAGGCACATGGACTCAGATCTCAAGTTACATGCAAATTCACTAGTTGAAAAAAAAATAATAAAACTAAATAGAAGTAAGAGAAACAAACATAGGATTTCCAAATGAAATTTAGTCACTAAAATTACCCTACTGACCTTATAATACTAAATTTGTTAAATGTTATTGTATTTAATACTGTATTTCCTCAGAGTCATAGCATCTAAAAGCACAATGTAAATATCAGAATGCACTGGACTTCTGTTGTTGGAGAATATTACTCATCTGCCTATATATATGCTAACATTAACAGAGACAATTAGCAAATCAAAATACACTTCTAGATAGTAAAGAGGACACAAGGGAAAAGAAATGGGATTTAGTGGCCCTGAGTTCAAAATGCAGTTTCTGCAGAAATAATTACGGGTCTCTTGTATCTAGCAAAAGACAAAATGACTGATAGCAAATGACAACTACAGTCGGAGCTTCATTGACCCCAGCCTTTCTCTAAAATGGATAGCACTGCCAGAGGAAGAGACACAGTTTGTCTTTTACATTCTGCTTTCAAAAGCCTCTTCAAAGTGAAGTGGTGAAGTGGCTGGTGGCTTGAAGGGAGAGGAAAGAAATGGAAAAAGAACGGAGTTTAAATTAGGATGGGGCTGCCATAGAAACTATCCAGGCCAGTTAAAGAGACAGTATTTATTTTGAACAGATAATTGGCTGATAGAGATTTTTAAAAAACTGGACCAACTGCTAAAGAGTCACTGGCAGTTCTCCAAATAGAGCACTTTTTATTTTGGGAAATGAAAAGTAAAAAAAGAAAAAAACTGTCACCTTTCTTTTACTGGTCCATGAAGAAAATGGGGTTGAAATTCAAGTCAAAACTGAAGTCAGTGGGAGATTTGCCATTGGTTTTGACAGAACCAGACACCACCTGAGATATTTTCTTTTCTATTTTCAGACAGACACATTGACTACCACCAATCAGCTGTCCCCTATACTGGGGTTTTTTGGTGTTTTTCAGCCTTCATGGCTATGTCTATATTAGGGAATTTTTGTTAAAATTTCTCAGCATTGCTATTGCCTGTACAGTACCAACCAGTGCTATCAATTATTTTGGTGCTGGTCTCTCTGGGTGTTTATATCTGCCAGTGTATTAAACACTGTGTCCTGTAACTGTGCACAGTGTTGGTCAATATTACTTGTTTCAGAGTAGCATCTGTATTTCGGTTCATTAACTTTACTTTTTAGTAAGCTTCACTGTGACTGAAACCACTCAGAGCCCTTACCTCTGGTGGAGCTCAAACCATACTGTTCTTAAAGATCTTCCAGTGCTAATTAATGATGTAAGATGGATGGAATTGTTTAGGGTAAATTGTTGCTGCCATTTTATTTCTCCATTTGAAATATTAACTGTACAGATGAACTGGAGTAAAGGGCACTGGAGAAAAGCCACCACAATTGTTTTTAGATTGATTACAATATTGTTGCCTTGGGTAAAGAATATACATGTTCTGCACCTTTTGCACCAGAAAAGTTTGCCACAGTGTTCCAGAATTTCCTCTACACTCTCTCAATTTTGAATGACATGTGTCTGTCTCATCGATTTCAAGGGACTGTTAACTTTAAAACCTAATGAATACTATTTAAATGTCAGATTTGTTAATTAATTAATTATTAATATTAGCAGCAGAAACAGTCAATTATTTTGTTCATCTGTCACTGTTTCAAACGGATATAAATATTTTGCTTTACGGCCACTGCAGCTACTTATTACTGCCAAGTGAAGCAATAGGTGATCATATTCTCCAAAAACATCTCAAATAACCTTTGCCACCCATAAGAGAGGAAGAACAAGGCCAGATCAAAGCTGCTGACTAGCTGATGCTCTCCTAAAGCTCAGGCTGTCTTTTGTCTTCCAGATTCACAAATTCTTCAAGAACCTCTTTGACAACAGCCAAAAATCTGCAACTCTCTTGACCTCTGTTCATTTCAACTTTTACACGGAATTTCCAAAAATAGATGTAATGTACTGATAGTTAGGGATTCCAGAAGATTTGGCATAGAAAATGATGTGAATTGTGTGCAAAAATAAAAAGTCCACCCATTACTCAAGATGTGGTCTATTTACAGATTAAAGTGTTGGGGGTTTTTCAACACCTTTTTTTTCTGAGCAGTTTTGAAAATGTTCAAGAATTCAAGTCTGCCATTTCCATTGCAGACTGCTGTCTTCTGCAAAGGGCCAAGTCACCTACTGGAGATTTCCAAGCCAGCTCACTGCACAGCACACAGTCATGATCTACTTTCAAAGGCCTCCAAACCAATAGAAGTAAAAGGTGCTGTTGTCACACCGCAGCACCTGATCTAGACGTAAGCACCCGATCCCTGGTGCTTCTCTATAGACTGGACACAGCCACAGAATTGTTTGTCAGCTGTGCAGGATTTGTGCTGTCATTTTCTGCCTCTGTCATATGCCATTAGTGATCATCACAGAAACAAACAACAGATAAAAAGAGCCAAGCATTTTAAAAACAAGTATAAAACCACCATAAGAACAAATGGCTTCTCTCCAGTGCAGAGGAAGCACCATTAAAATCTATACCAGGTCACCATTGTTGGCTGGAGCTTCTAATAACCAAAGACTGTGAAGAGTATATTTTATGCATGTTAGGGTATGAGTAACAGCAATCAGTGATAAGCAGGATTTGACCTGCCTCAAACTTGTTAAATAACCTAGGACTCCTCAGATAAAATGCTTTTCCAGGGGGAATACCTTTAAGTAAAACATTACATGAATATTCTTTGTATCACATGTCAAAGGTTATGCCAGAACAAAATGGTAATTTTTTTGGTAATCTGTATTAGGGAGAGTAGACAGAAAGCACCCGAATCTGCATAGGGGGGAAGTTGGCCACAGGGTTCCTGAGAGAGCTCTTAGAGCTCTTCATCCTGACTAGCCTACCAAAACAAGCAGGTTTCTCCAAGTGAGATGGCAAAGGGAAAGTAGTTCAGTTCAGGATTTTACTGAAGAACAGAAAGTGGGGTACACTGAAGTTTCGCAGCCCTTCGAAGATTCTAGTTTCTTCTGTTACCTGGAGCTACATTATGCATCTCTGAAAATGTGCATTACTTCTTAAAATAAACAGGAACTACATACAAGGTACTGAAGTGATGAAGTCCTAACTTTGTTATTAACGAGATGAACAGTTTTTTAAATTCAGGTGCCTTTTTTTTCCCTATGAACATCTGAGCTCAGAGTTCTTTGGAGGACCTGGCTGCCAGTGTTGAGGAACTATTTGTGGAAAGACCTCATTTCCCTGAGGAAAAGCAAACCTACATTTCCTCCATGGAACATATCCTGTAAGCCAGCACATCAGAGAAACACAGAGATCTCGGGGCCTGCAGGTCTCATTGTGATCTGCACAAACACACTTTTGCTGCGCTGGTTGCAGGCACTCTGGTTATTTCTCTGACGGACTGTTTTGCCCCTGAGGCTGCTGCTAAGCAGCCCCACTCTCTATCCCTGGCTATTCTGTCAGAAGCCCTTCCCAGTGAAGGTGCAAATCCATACTAAGGAAATTTCAGAAAAGACTACAATTTCACAGGCCTTAGGACGTCATTCATGTGTCCCTGATTTAACAAACACACGTTCAAGGAAGTTCAGAAGTTCCTCTCTGTAAATTAAAAAGGTTACAGCACTTCTTGAGATATTACTTAAAAAACATTCCTCTAGCAGTGTTCAATGAGCACCCTTCTGAAGAACTGATTTCTTGACTTTGTCTGACAAACACCAAGTTGCCTAATAAAGGCAGACCCACTAATTTCTAAGAAATTGTACTATCTTTAGAGAGAAATCTTGGAAAAATAGGTTCTTACATTGAAAAGACTTTTCGTATGTTGTGCCTCTCATGCGCTTAAAGACAACTGGTGACGTTGCCCACAAACCTCACTCTGCAAGTACTCCCACTGAGCTCCCTGAAAGCAACTCAAAGGTTAAAAGTGCCAGAACTTGTCTCCTTGTAAATTCATTTCCACTTTTATCACCTTGAAAGAATCCCAGGCCCCCAGCCAAAATTTGCTAACATGGAAGTAAGTTCAAAACTTAAAGCACAAACATCTATAATAATATTTAATATTTCTTCCCACCTGAACCATATTTTCCTTTTCAGAGGTGCTAAATAACAAAGCCTACATGTACCTGGAGAGGAAGCCTCAGCCTCTCTGAAAGGCAAGGATATGACTGAAAAACAGATCTGAACTAAGACTCTGTTTTTTAAACGGAACATGTATTAAAGCAACAAGAAAGAGGTATTTCAGCCCCAAAGTTCTACATAAAGATCCTAAATGAGTCTTTTTACTGTATCTCTGGGATTTAAAGTAAAACACATAATTGAACTTATGAAACTATGCACCAATACTTAAACTGCTTTGCAGTTCAGATTAAATGTGGAAATATATAGCTCAATTTACGGGTGTCAATAGACTAAAAGAAGTTAGCACTGACAGTGACATGGTTTAATCTATCCTAATGGACTCTTCAACATTTAGAAATGTGACCATATTGATCATGCAATTCATACTGGATAAAAAGAAGCAATGCATATTTGTGGCCACATTATACCCTCATCACTCCTGACAGCACTCCCAGCTTATTTAAAACAACATTCAAACCACACACTGGTTTCCCTTGTGGCTTAATTCTCATTATTCACTGAACTCCTTTTTACTAGAAACTGACTGAAGAGCCAGATTCTGAGCTCATTGTTTGGTTTTTTGCTGATGACAATGAACGGCTTTCTCAGTTTCCAAGCCCAGCATTTCTATACACTCAAAACAGTTGCAACCACCAACTAGCAAAATAAAAGCAGGTCAGGGCTGGGGAGGCAGACGAGTGAAAAGAGTGTACACGTGCTCTTCAGAAAGAATGAGACCGAAAATTAATAAAAGACTTACTCATAGCCTGTAGCAACAAATGACATCATTCAAGCGTGTGTCCCGAAACAGGAAAAAATGGGGAAAAAAAAAAGCTTTCATGGATATATATTTCTCAGCTTGAAACAAATGGGTTTAAATTACGTTACTACTCCAACTCATAATTTTCACCAGAGAAATAAGAACTATGAGCACCAGTAAAAACAATTTTTGGTCACAAAACGTTCATGCTGATGACAATAGCAAGGATGATGTCTTGGTTTTTCGGATGGATCAAGACAGCGTAACTTGGCAGTGGTTCACTAGAAATTACTGCTGTGAGAACCACACACCTCACTGTTGCGAGGCTGAGTGCCTGAGATGACTGCCACCTATGCCCTCTAGACCCCGGACAGCTTTAAAACAGAGAGAAAAGTAAAAGTCTGATTACCTTGCCAAGGCTTCCTCATGGACCTCAGCTCTGTGCCAACTCTGTATTTCCAACCCTCCCTTGTAAGTCTTCTCCTGACTTTACACTAGCAGGTGTCCTAGGCAATGGCTTTGCAACAGGCTCATGGAAACACTCTCACACTGTATTTGTGGCTGTGAGTGCAGGAGGTTCACACTCTAAAGCTATCAGTGATTTAGCTCGCTCTTTTAGCCATGTAATTTTATCACCTTATGATTTCTGGTTAAGCTGACGCAGTGGTTTTCAACTTGTGGAACACTTATGCCTCTAGTCTGTACACTGCTTCTCCTGGAAAACCACCAAGAAAAACTGTTTTCCTGCCAGTTGACTCAAATATTCTCTTAAAGGGCTTCAATGAAAAAAAATTATAGAGGATAGCAAAATTAGCATGAGCTAAAGCATATGATCAGTTCTGACTTTGACTTCAAATGACCAAAAATATAATATATGCCTTGATTAATTGTTCCACTCATTAAGTAAATTGATTAGTAAAACATGGACCTTATATCTAGCCTGAACACTGAATATGATTCTGAACTCATCTGGTCCATTAAAGAACCTTTCATGATCAGATTTTTTTCTTAAGAGTAACTTATCTAACATTTTCTTGGGCAAACATGATGGATTTTTCTTTGTTTTTGCACTGCATATAAAGTTTCCCACTCAAATAATTCTGATACCTTTTTTTCTAGCATCCTTGGGAGATGAGAAAATCCCATTGTACTGGGTAACTATATACACGTATAATCCTTTTTAGGGGGCAATAGTTTTAGACCTTGGTCTAAAATGGTCTGTAATGGTCCCTGATCAACTGCACTACTTTGAAATCAACTGCTTATGGATTAAGTCAGGAACTACTCCATATGCAAAGAAACCCCATGAAAACAGGTTATGACTAACTCTTGACAGCCTTGAGTGTTTGTATGTCTGGTGTCTTATGTTTCTGAGGAAATGCCATATGGAATGTTCTCATTATATATTCCCACCACCATCCCTCCTAAATTTACAGGTGCATGTTTCTTGTGCCAGCAATACACAACTGAATGCCCAGTATTGGCCACCATGGCATTTATTTTTCAATGCTGTCTGTTTGACTTTTATCTCTTCCTTGCCTTTTTAAATAACAAGAAAAACAAGTGGCATGTACTTCGACGTCAGTGTCAAGAAACTAACAGCCTGATCCAGGTCCTATCAAAATTATTGGAAAAACTTCCGCTCCTTCAGCGGGTGTTGTTCTAGACATGGAATGGACAGGTCCTTCACGCTCAGGAGCCATCTTTATTCCCAAACAGGTGTCTTACAGTCCAACAGGTGCAAGCATGTCTGCACACCACTGCACCTGACTCAATAAATCCTGCTTGTTTTGAAAGCCAGATTCACTCCCTAGGCCATATGGGAAGCTGTCCTTCGGAACAGAGCAATCAAAAATTGTAAAACTCCTAGAAATGTCAGTTTTTTTCTAAACTAACCTTTAAATTAGCCTCTTGGCTAGATTGTATATATTGCATTTCCATCTTTCTTCTTCTATTAAAGTGAACATTCTTTATTGCTTATGGTATGAAGTATCTTGTAGTACATATATAGGGTGAGAAACACAGCTCAATTAGCATTACAAAATCAACTTTAACATTGACAGATTTCCAAGGCTGATGATTTGATTTGATTTTCCTTTTTGGTGGATAGCACTACCATTTTCTACACTTAAGACTCTTTCTCTCAGCTGAGTGAACTTTGTGTGCTGTCAAAAATATCTGTCTTTTTATTCTTTTTTATGTATTCCATTTTTCCCAGTCCTGCAGCAGCACCTTGGTTTGGTGTTTATTCCATGTGGCGGAAAATACCTCTCACAGAAATGCAAAGGCAGCCTGACAGCAAGCTTCTCTTTGGGCACGTTGACATCATCCTCCTCTCTGAGCTCTAATTCAACTTTCAACACAATGCCTAAAACCGCACAGCCTCTGAGCACAAAAGATGAACACGAGAATACACTTGTGGATTCTGTTGCCCTGTAAGCAAATTGCCTTGTTAATGAGGAATCAGTCAAATAATGGGTTTGATAGTCTGCATTTAGATTAGCTAAGATAAAGTGCAAAAGTGTTTTTTTTTGGTGTAGCACAGACAGCAGCACATCCTGTTCAAAGTTCAGGGCTATGACCATCATTGACTAATTCTTCAGCATCTCTTACACAAAAAGACAACATGCAGCTATTTCATGTGTCATAACTACTCTTTGGAAAAAAAGAGGAAGGTAGGATTTTTTAACTTCACTGATAGTCCAAACCAGAGTGGCACTTTGCAAAGTGCATATATACCTCATAAAACATATCTCCTGCTTTCAGCTCTTTGTTTGTATTTACATGGACTTTACTGTGAAGAAGAAGAGAAGAATGTCACTGCTTTCATGTAATAGATAAGGAAAAGAAACTCTCTGGGTACGTGCATACGACATTTGTGGGGTGGACATTGCTTTCTCTGCTCACCATGATAAGAAGCCAGTGCATGCACGCCTAGAACTCCTGCAGATTGGATAACGTGCTGTGAATTACTTCTCTGTGCTACCTTGTTCATACAGTCATACATGTAATGGATTGCATCTAAACTCTCTTCCAATAAGGAGCAAGTGAACCAATAACCACTTTACTTCTGAATGCTCCAAGCTGTTTGAGACCCTGTCTTGAGCTCTGCATTTCAGCAGCTGGAAGTTGATGGAAGAGAGGAAGGAAAAGGCATCCATATTTTCATAGTTTTCCATTCCAAGATAAATAGCTTGGATGAGAGAAGAGGGAACGTAAATGAATCACACAGACAATCTGTTCTTTCAACTGGTGGGGTTGGGAGGTTAAAAGACTTTTACAAATACACATTTTAAAAAAAGGCAAGTATTAGCTTATGTGTTTGACAGAAGGCTATAATTATGCTCTGCTCTGTACCACATAAAATACTAAAATATGGAAATGTGAGGTTATCTATCCTTCTCTTGTAGAACCAGTACATTCTCTTCCTATCGTGATGTCTCATCTGGTACATTATTCTAACTCAAGCCAAAGTACTCCACCACTTCAGATACCACATAAACAAAAATAATGTGAAGAAGCTCACAAAAAACACATTACAAAAAACTTGCTTCTTGGCCTTCTAAAGTCTTGCATGCTTTGCTTTGACAAGGTGAAGAGCCCATCAAACCTGCTGACCAGCTTCCTCACTGTGACACTATCCAAAGGTAGACTGTGTCTTCCACAAGCAGCTCTTTGTCATCCTTAACACATTTTCTGCAGGGCTGGATTCATGGCCTATGCTGTAGAGTCACAATCTGTTTTATACTGATTTTGAATTTCCCTCATTCTGACAGAAGGATGGTTTGGTGTTGGCACACATGGTGAGTCAGCTTCAGGACTGCTATAACCTGTAATAGTTGGTGACAGCCTCCAAGACACTGGTATGTCAGGCCAAAGACAGCTGGTAGGTAGCAGTCCTGGCCACACTCACTCCCTCGCTGACTTCACATGCTCTACAGTTATGACATGAACAGCAGAAACCGGTTCCATAAAATCCGTGCCTGTAGGGGACTTTGCATTTCATAGAAATATCCATATAATCACCAGATCTTTATTCCACAGAGACAGAACAGGGAAAAGATCTTAGCTTAGATGTTATGGGTAATTTGTCTTAGAGTATGTAAAAGCCTAACCATTCTCCCTGTCTTTTAAAAAGTGGTTCATTTCTTCAGTGCAGTTGACCTCAGAGATTCGCCACTATGGCTACTGTAATTTGAATGAGAAATATGTTGCTCTCAAGATTGAGCCTAAGCAGAACTCTGATAAACTCATCTTTGAAAAATCCACTGTGCTGCTGTGTTTAACAGAGCCAGAAGCTAGCTATTAGTTCTTTTTTATGGTTTGTTTGTTTTGTTCTCTTTCAGAGTACAGCCTGCTGAAAAAATAGGAATGGGGCTCCCCAACAGGTATCAGTTATGTCTGTATTCCTCCTTTTGCCAGGCACACAAACCACACAATCTTTACAGCCATCAGCATGAAACACATCATGTTAAATCCCTCATTTCTTTAGCATAATATGAAATCTCTCTTTCTCTCATATTACCATTCTGGTCCATCAGGTATGTGAGGTTTTTCAAGGCAACAGGTGTTTTTTGAAATAAAATACAACCTTCCTTTCAGCTCATTATGGGAAAGAGACAGCAGCTGCAAGTATAATGCTGAGGACACATGGTCTATAAGACACCCAGAAGAAAAATACTCCTTGTTCCACTTGTTAAGGTAAAGCACAGATGTTGCTTCAGTGATAAGCATGAGCATAAGGCAACCACAGTCTGCTCCACGTTGTAAATTCAGAATCTAAGATTTCAGAATATTTAGTAGGCTGCAATCAGAATCACCAGTTTCTTTATGTAAGGAAAGCTAATGCAATGTCTGAGCTCATAGCACTAACAAATATTGAGCATCACAGCTTGCATTACGCTATCATCTACAATATGCTAGGGACTGTCCACAGACTTGGCTGACAAATTATTAATAATCTTTTATATGGGCTCAATTATGAGTATGAAATAGTGACAAATGCATAAATTAATATACTTACTGATTTAATTATTTAAACATTTACAGATAGTGTACATTAAAAAGGGTTTAGCAATTTAGAATGTTAAATGCAATCCCTTTCCCTGCTTAGTATCGGTAGTAAGGCTATTCTTCTATCACTCAGATCTAAAATGTTGAGAAGCCAACTGCAAAATAATGATGTTTAATGAATGTAAAAACCAAGCCAGAATCATTCCTTTCCAGGGAGCAATTCTCTGCTCAGTTAGGTTCATAATTCTTCCTCCAACCCTCCGACATCCCATTTATTAATTTTTCCCTAGTTTCTCTGAAGAACAAAATACATATGGTAGCTTACAGTATAATTGTCTAGGCTTTTTCAAATAAAAAGGGAGTGCAGCATTTCCTTAGAAACACAAAGATCCTCTAGAATTGCCTGGTCTCCTTACTCCCTCCTGTTTTCTAGGCCTAACTAGGTCAGAAACTCTGTCCTACAAACCAGAACATGTAACACCACAGAAAAAAACACAGATCATGGAATAATCCAGTCATCTTTCTCTCTAAGTAGACTGGTTGCTTTGGTTGTCCTGAAGAATATTTATGTTGGCTTTGCAACATGAATCTCAGTAGCTTGTAGGACTGCATGTTTTTCTGGCTCTTTCTGGCACAAAAACAGTGTTTGTTATGTAGAGCAGCAGCTGCAATCAACTGGGAACTGTACACACAGAGGAAGGCCTGACGGCATGGATCTACCAGAAAAGTCAAAAGCTTCACACTCCTTCAGATCCAGCTCACAGTGACCCCAGCTCTTTTGTGTGGGGGGTGTGGTTTTGGTTTTTTCCCCCTAATCTATATTGGAAAGCTGTCAGTAAGATGAGTCCATACTTTGTCAATTCTATCACCATCCATTTTAGGGAAGACTGGCTTAAAAAAATAAAATGACACAAATAAGTTCTGATCACAAGGTTAAGATCACAAAGTTAGAAAGTATTGTCATCATGAAAATGTACTTCCTTGCTGTTACATATGTTTTTAAAAAAGGGTCATTTAAATGGCTGAATCATTTTTTAGTTTGCTACATTGTTACAATTGAAAGAGAAGTGAGTAATAAAAACAACCAACCAGAAAAAAAAAATCTCTACATTAATTGGAAAGATGACACACTAGAAAACAACTACAGGAAGTTATCACTGCTTGGGCCCACCTGTTCTTTGCTACTAATTTGCTGGCACATGTTCTCAATTGTGTTCCTGTCCTGCAAAGACCTCAGCAGCCAACAAAACTATTCAAATTGCTTGTGACTGAGAATACTTAAATATTTTCCATTCTATGGTGTTCAACTTTGGTGCTTAGAAGGCAGGCAATCTCCTCTTACGTATCCATACAACCTTGTGCCCTTCCCAAACCAACTGTACTCATTGTGCTGTGCCAGGCTATCATTACTACAAGATTCTCCTCTACTCAGAAATCAAGGCTGATCACACAGATTCCAAGAATTGTACACTTGTATCATCATGGGAAAATCTGAGTAAATACTTACATGTGTCTTCACGTCACCTTCAAGAATCTTGCTGTACCTGAGAAACTCAGCAACGCTTCCATTCAGCAGCCTATCAAAGGCTTCAACATACGGTGCTACGCCTGTAGAAGAAGAACATTCCATTATAATGGGTTCATAAAGTACATAATGCATAGGATATTCCTGTGCAGCAGATGGAGGAGGTGTATCATAGAAACTAAGGAGATTGCTGTAACTTCATTTCTGATTTATGAAATCAGTGAAAAGGGATGTATAATTATTTTTGTCCTAGATAGAAAGAAAAGAAAAAAATCGTGCTCTTGGTAGAACTTGAATAGGAACTTGAAGAGAATTTCCTGTGTATAATGTAATGGGAAGCCTCTTTTGTCTTAAAATAACATGTGCTAAAATGAACATCTCTCAGCCCTTCAAAGGAGTGACCTGAGAAGTCTAACTCTCTTAACAAAATTCCCCTGTTGTACCTTAACCAAATATTATCCCCTAAAAAGAACCTGCACTGTACTTAACAACTATTTTTATACTACCCACCCATTCCTGATGATCTCTGTGTTGTTTGGTGGCTTTTAATAGCAACCAATTCCATTTTCAGTAAGGGAGTCTTCGCAATGGGTTGACAGTAGATTTATGCACTGAGATGTGGCTTTGTAATCTCCTCATTTTGTTATCTCACCTTGCGAAACCGTCACTGGATAAAGAAAGCTCAAACAAGTGTTCCAGATGACGTATCCTACTGACTATATGTATGCTATACATTACAAAAGAGGAACAAAGCTGCTGTTTTCTATATGGTACACAGAGCAGTAGCCTGATAAAGTGGACAATCAGAAAAAGCAGATGGGGCTCAGTTTCTTAAGCACCTGGCTTCTACATGGCTCTATGTGGTACCTGTTAAGATAGCAAAAATAATCTTTCCTTGGGCGCTTTCCAGCCCTCCCTTTACTCCCTCATGTCTTGTCTATGCCTCAGAACCTTTGCCAGATCCAGCATGAATAACACACATGTGAATCTATGACATATGTAGGATTTGAGAGGACAAGGTTAAAATTCTTCCCCGCCTCTCTCCCTCATTAATGAAGCCTGGGGATTGCTCTGAAAAGGTACCAGGCTTTCCCCAGAGAATTTGCTTTAACCTTTTGGCACTATATGACAATTGTGTCCAAATTCATAATCGTGAAAGCCCTCTTTGTTCCACAAGAGTCATCTGGCTCCATGACAGAAAAAGACAGGCTCTGGCAACTAGATTTTGCAGTGGCCTGTGTGGAAAAGAAAATGTAGTTAGTCAGCTAGGTGGGATTTCAAGGCTCCTTTTGTTCTCTTGATACCATTCACCTACAATTCTGAGGAATTTCTGGGCTTTCTTCCATATTAAGTGCTTGTATGTAAACCCCTCAAATGACCTAATGCACAAAAGGTTTTAGCTGTGGAGATGCCTTCCAAAGCCCATTTATGCTCTTTGTCAAAGTCTGTGTATGTTTCCAAAAGAATCATTGTAACATTTTCCTTTAGAGCAGAGTTTTACATAACAGTGCACCAAATTGTCCTCCGTAGAACTAGAAGGCAACTATGCTATTTTTTACTATTCAATGCAGCTCACTCCCAGGAGCATTTACTAGAATTTGCTGTGGGCTGTGCAGAGCAACTGAATGATTTATTTGCGATCCTGCTGTTGTAATGCCATTTAGGAAAATGGTAAAGGTATAGATCTCCCACCCTCTTTGTTATTTTGTTGTTTCTGAAAATGTATTAATTGAAAAGCCAAGGTTATTTTTTTTTTAATAATTATGGAATGGTCTTTTAGGGACAGGGGTCATGGTCAAAGAAAGCAATATACCTCCATTTTCACTGGAGATTTAAAAAAGATCACACTCTGGCTCAAGTGTCAGTTTTAAAGGAGAAAAAGAAACAAGAAACCGGTAAGACTGTTTCCTCTGCAGTGGCTGTGGCAGGTACATGAACCTCTGCAGGGGTACAGTGACACAAGCACACAGTTTGGGGCACTGTAGGTGTAACAGTCACACAAACTGAAGACTTTCCCAACTGCACCAGCAAAAGCTAATTCCTGAGTCCCTGTGTGAGATAGCTCTGCCTGGAGACGTCATGCAGCCTGGCAAGCACCCCATGGTGCTGCTCATCTCAGCTTCTTAGCGCAGTCTTCCAGTGGGTGTGTTTTATAATCACACTTCAACAGGGCCTCTCAGTTGGCTTCTTCTAGGGATCTGTTGGGGAGTTAAGGCTCTGCTTCCCTGGGGGGGTGAATCTTTTCACCTGACTGAGCTCTTAGGTTAAGTCAAGAATAAAAGCAGTTCTCATGGAAGCACCTGGCATGGTAAGTTGTCTCCTGTTCTGAAAGCAGCCCTGGTTCTGCAGTACTGTGCTCTGGATGAACAAGAGATTAATCTAAATGGACTCATTTAGATGAATTCTGTATCGTTGAGAATTGCACAGTTCCTAGTAGTGATTGATTTACTTGTCAGGTCGTACATGAATCGTATTTCTCCATGACTTTGCTATGGTTTACTAGCTGTCTAGGTTTTATCCTAGGACTGCAAGCACCCTTTTATGGAAGCTTCCTGTGACTGGCTAACTCATCTGCCATGGAAGCCTGCTGGCAGATGCTCCCTTCCTGCCACAGAAACACACTGCTCTCAGTCAGCCGCTCCACAGCAGCTGCCAGTGTGCAGGCCCACGGCACACAGGAGTGCAGGGAAGGTCCCTCGCATGTGTTGTTGGGTCAGGGCTGGCACAGCAGACAATACAGCAGCTCACACACTTCACTTGCTGCTATGTCAGTAAAGGAAGCTGCCTGTAACTTTCCGTGTGCCCTGCAGCTTCTGTACAGCAGCTGAGTCCATGCTGGGATGTGCTCTTCTCTGGAGAATGCAAGAAAGGGCAAGGAATACAGAAAGAAAAGAATGTGAAGCTAAAAAAGAGATGCATGTTGGGGTTCTGGATGAAAAAACAAGTTTTGGAGAAAGGAAAGGGCACTTCTATTCAATCAGATTTAGAACTACCACATATATAAAGTTATTTACCTTGTAACTTTCAGTTACAACAAAAATTAAGGCATGAAAAAGTATGATTCGATGATATGATGTGAATAAATGAAGAATAGACTTTTTTCGGTATATTCTCCACTGCAGTGCTTTGGAGAGACACTTGAGAAAAGAGAGCTCAAGAGATATAAGGCCATAATATAAGGCCATGGATGTATAGCAGTCCTTAGTGAGTAAATGCTTCCAAACAAACTCATATTTGATTAAGGATGTTAAACAATTAAATTAAGTGGGTCTGCACTGTGAAATTCAGAGAGAGCTGGCACATCAACAGTGTTTATATTGGTGACTTCTATAGGAATATTTATGCTGTACATTTGGGGGATGCCTCATTTCTTCTGCTAATTGGGCTCAAGCAGACATTTTTGCCTGGTGAGTTATTTACAACAATATAAGTGATAAAATGGAAAGAGTGATAAAGCTTGAGACATGGATAGTATATTTAAGAAACAGTAAAATCTTGAATTTTCTAGGCCATATTAGTTTAGAATTGTACGTGCTACTAAGTTTGTCACATGACATTTCTAAATAAATTTTTAAAAAAATGATTTTATTTTGATACAGAATTTGTAAGGGGTAGGATCGCATTCCTTTTTAGAAGACAAACATACACATTGCTGTAATTTTTTAATAACAGAGAGATGGTACTTCAAAATAACATACTTACTTCCATTGACTCCATTGATGCCATCACACTCCATTCCACCAGATGTGTGTGAATCTGAAAATAATGATTCAAGTCGAGTCACTGCCTTCTCTAATCTCTCCATCAAGCCATGAGTCTCTGCCATTCTGAAAAAAATCATTATGGATAGAAACAGTGTTAGACCCCTCTCAGTAAAGTCCTTGCTTCATGCTACAGTTCTGTTCACCTTGTGGCTTTGTCTTTCATGGTAAAACTCTCATTTTTTAAGCATTGTCTTTCTGGCACATAAGCAGTTGCAGTGAAGCAGCTGACATAGGGTAACTTGCTTCTTTGTCAGCAGGGAATCAGATCAGTACTCAGCTCTGGTTTTTCCTTCTAAGCAGCAGATTCCAACCACTGCTAGCATAGCTTTTGACAGTCTGCGTGTGAACAACTTAGGACAAAATGTGTATGTATGCTCCCAATCAGATACTGAGATGACTGGAAGAGTGATAGAAGTAATTGGTAAAATCTTATGCCTACGATGATTTGAATCAGCATTTACAGAGGTTAAAATACAGACCCAGTCAATACTCTCTGATTTCTGAAAAGGTTCATTCTGGAATTTGCCTCGGTCTTTCATGCTTTGTAGTAGGACTCAGCCACTTGACTGAAGCCTACACAAAATTCCAAGAAGGTCTTCTGTTTATTTTTCTGATATGATTTACCATCACTTTTTTCCTTACAGAAGTATCTGATATGAACCAGTGTTTCCCAAGCTTTTAAAATCAAGTGCTAGTTAACATTTGGATAGCAAAAAACATCCAGAGGCCTGCTTTTCCAGTACTGCTACAGTGGTTTTGATTTAAGATTATACTGAAATTAGGTTACATTTTTAACAACTCACACATTGCCTTCTTTCCTCACAATGTGATTATCTGCTCTCTTACATGTGAGGCAGTGTAGGCATTGACATTTTTGAATGTTGGCCAAGCTCTCAGGGAAAAAAGTGCTATATACAATTCAGAATGAGAAAGAGTTATATAAGCACATAAACAAAGCTATGTTTAAATCCCCTATCATTTAACAGAGTGAGTTTAATGTACATGTTCCTCACTTGAGGTTGTGAGTGTTTGATTCTGGTAAGTGACATTCGGCAAGGGGCGTGTGTGATGATGATGGCTCTTGATTAACATGATCCCTATGGCCAGTTCCAGCCCAGCCCCCACACCAGGCTGCATCCCTTGCCCAGCACTGGGGTGTGCAAAAACAGGAGAAACAGCAGAATGCACATCCCCAGCTGGGGCAAGCAGGGAGTCAGAGGCTCTCTGGGGCCACCACCCTGTGGTGTTCGGCCACAAGACATTGATTCCTGTATGGCTTGTAGACTAGAATGGTTAGGCAGACAGGGAACAAATGTGTAAATGTATTAGTTCCCAAAGAACAGCCTGCCAGAAGTGCTAGTATTGCAGAGATATTGAAGCCTAATAGTAGATTCCAATAAACTGTGCAAAACTATGCAACAGTTAGCAACCAAACCAAACATTGCTGCTTCAGTCTCCCCACAGACAGTGGAGAATGCCTAACGTTAAAATGAAAAAGTAAAGTAGCATGGAAAGAAATTTTTTCCTTTACAAACTAGTACTACTAATTCTTATTAATAAAATATAATAATATTTTTCTCCTAAAAATTTAAGCGTGAGAGGAAATTAGCTACTAGGACTGTGGAAACACATGCAGAGAGCTCTTGTGCTCTGAGTCATGCTGCCTGTCAAACAAGGTGGGACCTTCAGACTTTACCCTATAAATGTAATGAGGTTTGTGTTTGACCTAAAAGTGAAACAGAAGATTTTACAGCGAGAAACCCTTGGGAGAACCATTCTTGTGAGAAAGTTTTGTCTGGAATTTATGGGTTTTTCCTACCCACATTAAACAAAAAAGCAAACCCCCAAAACAGGAGGACATTAGACAGCACGCATACGAACAGCGTAAAAATTCAGAAGGGCTCTCTTGTCTTATCACAGGATGGGTCATGTTGGAAGAGACCTCAGAGGGGTCATCTGGCCCAACCTCCCTGCTCAAGCAGTATCATCCCAGAGCACATGGCACAGGATTGCATCCAGATGCTTCCTGAATATCACCAGTGAAGGAGACTCCACACCCTCTCTGGGTAACCAGTTCCAGTGCTCAGCCACCTGCACAGTAAAGAAGTTCTTCCTCATAGTCAGGTGGAACTTCCTTTGCATCAAGTTCTGCCCATTGTCTCTTGTCCTGTTGCTTGGCACTACTGAGAAGAGCCTGGGTCTGTCCTCTTGGCACCCTCCCTTCAGATACTGATAGACATTGATGATGTCCCCTCTCAGTTGTCTCTTCTTGAGGCTGAACAGGCCCAGCTCCCTCAGCCTTTCCTCATAAAAGAGATGCTCCAGTCCCTTGGTCAGCTTTGTGTCCCTCCACTGAAGCTGCTCCAGGAGCTCCATGTCTCTCTTGTACTGAGGAACCCAGAACTGGACACAGCACTCCAGGTGCAGCCTCACCAGGGCTGAGCAGAGGGGTGGGATCACCTCACTTGACCGGCTGGAAATGTACTTTCTGAAAATACACACCACTCTGTTTGAAAAATCAATTCACTTAAAAAAACCCCACACCTTAAATTTTTTGTAAGGTTACAAATATCTTGGCAGGAATGAGATGAATGTATCAGGGGAGCTTCTAAAATATTCAGACTTTTATGAGAACATTAAACCTTTTCTTAAAACAAAACACTATTAATCCTAAAAAATATTATGAATACATTCTTTTCACATTTTATGCTACTTCATAAAAGCCTAAAATTGTGTCTATTTTCAAAGTTCTGTTTTCAACCAGACTGCTAAAGTCTGGCTGGTGTAACACAGCATGCTAACAGTCAACTAATTTCATCAGTATAGTTCCTATTTGTCTTTATTTGAAGATACAGTCTAGTAGGTTGGGGTTTTTTTCATTTGCCTTAAAATTTTCCTTGACGTTGTCATAAAATGCTACAAAAATTATGCACAAACTTCTATGGAAGACCTGTTACTTTTTAGTCTCTTCAGCCTGATTTTGCCTGTGAAAGAATCAAATTGTTTGATTACAAACTAAATAATTTGAGTGCACACACCTGGAGGTCTGAGGAATCTCACAATGAGCAGACTGGTAATGCTCTACCCAAAAAATTGCCTTCTGTAAGACACTAAGAATACACATTACAGTGTCAGAAGCTCAAGGGAATAACCCAACTCAATAACCTGAAGGATCCTTTTATGCAACATTCTCCTGCTACAGCATAGTCTTTTGCTCACTATATTCTTCACAGTTCTATTCTATTCCCATTAGCTGGAGAACTACAATGGTGTTCTTACAAAAGCAGGCATCACCACCAATCACAGAATAATACATTGTCAGAGTCTTTAAACAAAAGTAGAAACCATTTTTACCCTAAAATTAGCGATAGCAGGTTTCTATTCTTTTTATATAGAGCATTACACTTAATAATCATCATGTTTACACTATGTCTACCTTTTTATCTGTACATTTATATATCCATGAGTGCATGGTATTTTCATCTATTTTTATATATATGTATGTGCATGTACACAATGCACATAAGAATACACACAGTTATGCCTGTCATGTATGAATGAAGTGCGAGAACACTTTTGTGATTACTGTATGTAACACTAAAAGAGCCAATCAGTTCTACATATGCTGACCTTACAGTTACACCTCGCTTTACCATTAAATGACACTATGTTACTTACCTCACAAACAACACAGAAATTAATGTTACTGTTCTGAACATCCACCAAATAGCATGAAAACTCTCTTCATCCATTCTCAATCCAAACACTGACATCTTTGCCTCTATACTGGGATTTACATATTTGGCTCATATTATGACAAACTTCAGCATCTTCTTGGCCTATATTCAGCTGTTTATCTGATTACTTATTCCACACTGCACTCTGCATGGCCAAACAAATACCACAAAGCCACAGTTCAAAAGGAGTCAGAACAGAAATGGTACAGCTTGACTCTGTGAAGATACTATCTGCCATAATATAGCATCAGAGCTTATATTATAAATAAATAATAAGACTGGTCTACTTACAGTGTCAAATTAAATCTCTGCACGTTAATGAAAAGTAAAGAGGATGTAAATATGTCTATGGCATGCTTCCACTCCCATAAAGCATGTTTTTACATTGAGACAGACTCTCTATCTCACCTGTTAGGATTTTAAATAAAGCTTTGATCTTGAAGTGATTATCAGGGTTAATCATGGATCTTTTCCTGAAGTTGATGCTGACCACCTATAAGGAGTTAAAAATAACAATGCTTCAACTGCCACGTAATCCTGTAACCAGTTGCTCTCTTGGTGGGGAAGTACACTGTCCTTCATTGAAAATAGGGTCACCTATGAGTCAGGAAAGGTGTTAACACACATCTACCAACAAATTATTTAAACACTGACATTGGTAACTGTCCCTTGTGCAAAAAATCAAGACAGAGGATCCACAGCTCTGCCCTGTTTACTGTCAGTGGTATCTTTTTTCGGAGTGCTAAAGGCATGTAGTAATACTACCAGCTGTCATTTCTTCCACAAAAGAAGTAAAGCCAAAACCAGGTAGAACAAGGCATGCTGAAGCCCAAAAGCAGATTTATTTTTATAGCCAGGCCTTGGGAGATCACTGCTTTTCTCCCCAGCTGTCTCAAAGCACCACTTATCTATTATCAAGGGAAAAAAACTTGGCTGTAGACTAAAATTTCTTGATATACTGATCCCAAGCAGCAAACTGTAAGCCAAAACACACATGTACTAGTCCTGTTACTGTTGTATGTGACTTAAGACAGAGGAAAACATTACTCCATCCTCAAGAAGAAACAAGCTGTAATGAATGCACAGGGAAAAGCAGTACATTAGCATAATGGGAAAAATAAACATATGATGATATATCAGGCATGTAAAAATGGGGGTTTTGAACACAGGAATGGTGCCACTTTGTAAAGTACGAAATTATTCTCACAAACATCAGCAAGAGATAGACTACAAAGTTCCACAGTTTGTTTTACTTCCTAGCACTCTATTAATTTGAAAGGAAAATAAATGACCTGTTAATTTATTTGCTTTCCTCCCCTGCCCCCACTCAGTACCACTTCTTCCAAATTCATCTAGTATCTGAAAATTGATGCCAGGTCTCACTCATGCTCATCATCTGAGACGCTACATATCAGATTTGGATTTCCCCTCTATGCCAAAAAAGGGCAGATTCCTAAACCAGAATATAGGCAGTAATGTGGCATTTTAATTGTATTTACCATTGCTACACTGCTTGAAAAATCACTCTGCCACTGGAAGTACAGCAGCATGCACATGTGCTTTCTATCTTAGTCTTTTAATAAATTGCTACCAAGATATGAAATAAAATACACAAACCCTCAGATTGCCAGCTGGTACTATCAGAGAGTCAGTCATGAACATTTTATAGATCCAAAGCACCGTGTCCTCTTGAGAGTTCCTCTGTACAATATATGTCAACACACATCAAGGGAGGAGAAATGCATACACATTCCTGAACATCCCCTCAAACTACGAAAGCATCTTACAGCACTTCATTTCTGAAAAAAACACAGCCTGGGTCTGAAATGGCTGGTTTTCCTGTATCACCATTCAAACACCTACAAATCCAAGCTGCGTTGAGCAGGCAGTGTCTTTGCCACCTTTGGCATGAGACCCAAATTCCTACTGCATCCCATTCTGGTTCAGACAATAAAAACCCACTGGCTTGGGGCCTTGGGAGTTGCTCGTTCCCAGACAGAGCTTGGAAGCAGCTCAATACTGGCTGAGCAGTAAGGAGGAGCACCTGAAGCTCTTTGGGTTACCATCATAAAAGATTCTGGGAGGGGAATGCAAAACAGTGGTGAAAAGTATGTGTTGGTAGACCAAAAGGAACATTACCTTGTATTGTTTGTGTTTTGTTTTCCATTAGCTGTAGGGGAGGAATGTAAACAGAGGCTTCTCAAACTGATTTCAATTTGGATTAAACCAGAAGACCTCTCAGTAAGGCCCTGTGTGAGAAGAATGATTTGAGTTTCAAATCAGAGCCTTTTTTATTGTTTTGCCCCTAGATCTACTACAAGCTCATTTGGGAGTAATTAATTCTTACTTATAGAGATTTATTTTATTTTTAAACCTAGTTAAAAGGGATAGTTTTGTATATCAAACAGTCTTAGAATTTTGACTTGGTTTTTTTTTGTTAAGATGGAGAGTTATACCTGAAATAGCAAAAAGACAAAAATGTCTGTACAACTTCTGCTTTTTGTGGATGGATGTGCCATTTTGACTAGTAAGTTGATCTGAAGTCTTGGCTGATTCTAGTATATTCATCATAAAATAGTTCTGTCTATAGCTCAATGCGTGCGTTAAACCCACCGACACGCGATGAATGAGGCCCTTATAGCTGCGCATAAGAGTGTGCTACCTTAATTATCTTGTGTGTGGACTTCTCTCTTTGGCATAACCTCTGTGTTTTTAAAGGGCTACTTTTTATAAGCAAAGAAAAATTTTGTGCAGAAGAGGTTAAAAGCAGGTTCATGTTGAACCTCTTCCATTTTAACCCAAGTGTTTTCCTCTGTGTGGCCCTATGCTGTTGGTACCACAAAGCATACTCTTCTGTTTGCATCCTGGCTCCTCCTCTGCTTCTCTCCCTCTCCTAGTGATCAGGCTGCTGCCTACAAAAACATGCAGATAAAGAACAGAGGCCCTTTTTTCATCCCATTGCTCAAAAAAACCTGTAAAATTTGCTTCGTAAAACAATCTCTATTTTGACAAATACCCCTAAAACTGTTGATGCATTTTAGATTTCTTATCACATCTCAGTTTAATTCCATAATTTTGGGTGAGCAACTGCACACATCAAGCTGTATGTCTACAAGTCAATGTAATAATAACATGGACTGCAGTTAGGTCTCTGATAATTTAATACGAATTCTTTAAAACATGTCATGAGTTCATGTATGTACTTAGTATCTCCTGGAGTATCAGTTCACTTTCTAATTATCTGGAAGTTCTGTGAAGAGCTTCTATCCCTTGCTGATTAATTTGACTGTCATGAATTTTGTGATCACAAAGAGCGAGTTCATTATTTAATGATATACTGAAGCAGTCAAGACTTGACAGTCTGTGTAAGCATGATTGACTCAAAATAACCAAGGCAACCCAGTTTCTAAGTACATTCTCCTATTCCTTTTATGCTCCCTTTTCATGTCACCACTGCTCATAGTCTTTTTGTCTTGGTTTTATTTTCTTCTCTCTCTCCAATGAAGTGTACGAGTTTTAGTATCTCTCCAATAAACAAAAATGCAGTGTTCTTAGCCACCTCATTTACTATATATTAGTGTGGGGCTCTTCATGTAATCAAGCATCCTAAAGGCCTTACAAGCCATTTAATTACCTGTCACAAGTCCAATTACTGTATGTAAGCACACTGCCTTGCTGAACCGAGAAAATACTGCATGCAGGCATCGATTTTATTAAAGAGCTTCAGTTCAGTTCATAATAACTGAACAGTAAAATCCTTTATTCTATGGTTACAAACAAATTAAATTGGAACTCTCTGAAAGGGTAAATTCCACACAGTACAAATCCCTATGAAATGTTTCAGTACTTCTGGGATGTGAAAGGAAAAAAGCAAAGGAGGAAGTTAAAACTCATCAAAAAGTATTGCAAGCTCTTAAAGTAGAAACTGTGAAATTACTTCTGAAGAAAACACGAGACCAGAGTTATTCAGTACCAAGGTTAGTAACAGTTTTATTTGCTGTGCTGGTGGCCTTTCACGAGGCTTCCACACCCTACTTCTCATGCACATCCGTATTATGCTAAAGCCTGAATGGTTGGGCTTGATTTCAGCCAAGTTAGCAAGCGTTCCTGTTCTTACCAGAACATCCTGCTGCAATCTGTGTCTGATGTCCAGGCTAAATTGTGGCTGCTCCACTCAGCCTGCAGCCAGTGGCTCTCCCTCTAACATAGCAGCAGCCAGGAGGGCTTAAGCAAACTTTATACCATATGAGTACTCTCTCTGCTCTGTAGTTCAATTGGGATCTTTACTGGTCACAAAAACTCAAGATCTTCATGCATCTCCCATTCTAAAATTCATCCCACTGACTCTGCAATACTTCTAGCACTGCAATGGGTTGTGCCTTTGCTTCTGATTCAGGATGAAATGGGCCACCTGCTACTAAAAAAGACCTATTTCCCAATTTAACCTGGTTACTACTTAAGAGGTCCTAAGCTTTAATGATAATCCATGCAACCTGCTCACATACAAGATCTCAGACATTTAATTATTTATCCCTTCTCTGTTTCAGTGTCTTGTAAAACCCAGAGAAATCAAACTGGACCTACCCCAGAGGCATGTAAAAGTTAGCCTTTTTGAGGATGGCTGTTGCTTTACAGGACCCAGAGCTGTTAGGTGAATTAGCCTGCTGTTTCTAAACAATGACGGATTACACACAGAAATGTAAATGATTCTTTGCATTCCTTCCAAAAAGCAATTAATTAAATATTTAAACTAATACAAAACATAGCTTAATGCTTAGGATCTGAGCACATCTTCTTGGAAAAATGTGCCACTATTTGATTATGTAATTGAGCATTTATGTTTTTGTTGTTTGTTTGCTTGTTTGTTTTATATAGGCTACAAAAGCATTAAGGCCTTAATTCCCAGCATACTGTTACTGGTATTTTGAATTCTACGGGCAACCTCTTTGGCTTGCTGTTCTCTGAAAAACTGTGGGTCAGACAAAGCAATTCCCATTAGCATATACTCAGGAAAGTAGTCTCAATGGGACCTTTTAAATAACAAAAAGTCCCTGAAATTGACAGTCAGAATACCTTAAGGACACAGGTGGAACTAAGACAGCAGTAGGCAGAATGTGTACAGACTATAGTGGTGTCTGTGCCATAAAGCCTTGCTAAATGGTGATAGAGGTCACAAAGACTTAAGAAGCACCACACTCCCTACTCTTGATGAAGCAACTGAATCAGCATAATCATTGCTATAGATGCCGCTGTGCTCATGCATGCTTTTGTCACTTCAGTGTACAGTGCTTAGTAAAGGTGTTCCTATTCTAGTATAGTTCTTAGCAGTGTGTCCTAGTTTGGACAAATTTGGAGGAAAAGCCATTGACAGTTGCTCCTGCCACAAGGAAAAAGCACACAACCAAAACTGATCGCCCAGTGAAAGATGATGATGATGCAGGGGAAGGAACCTCAAAACCACCAACTGACTCAGTTTAAAGGCACAGAAAAGATTGGTGGGCATAGAGTAGGGATAGGGGATACACAGTCACTCCAAGACACAGTGACATTCTGAAGACAAGCCGAGTCTTTAGAGTTCGAAATATTTTGTATTATGTAAGTAACTGGAGTGGACTCTGTACCACATGAAAATGACAAGTTCCCAATTGTCCCCCTACTGCAAAAGATGCACCTAAATTTTTAGAAAAAGGAATTAAAATTATTTATATATAACAGGAGTGCTTCATCAAGCAAAATCTTTTTAACCAGTTCATAATAAAGCAGTTGTCTGAATAACTGTGAAAATGTATGCCTTATTTATTGTAGGTGTTTCTTTGGTTTTGTCCCAATAAGCACAATAAGCAAAGAATGTTCTCTTTCATGGAGTCAGGTGTTTCAGTAAGCAGCAACTGCAGCTACTGAGTTTGCTGCTGTTGCACGTGATGTTGGAACTCGTTAAGAACCACTGAGAATATTCTTTAACATATTTGGCAGTTCATCATTTCTCTCCTTAGAGTTCAAACCAATTGAAACTTTATTGCCACTGACAGGCCACAGATTAAAGCATAGATTATCTGACTTTGTCCAGGTGATGTCACAAGTCAACATTCAGGCTGAGAGATGAATACGACTTGTCTGCTTTCCAGCCCTCCTCACTCACTCAATTTTTCCAGTACCTGCTAATTCAGATTACCATGAATTTTAGACCTGGGTGAATTTTAATTCCTTCTTTTTTTTTTTTTTTTTCTTTAACTTAGGGTGCCCAATGTATTTTGCATGGTTAATAAAAATTACACAGTGGGATCAGAAATTCTCATGATGGGAGGGGATTTAATACATGTAATCTTAGTACCCTTTCTCCTTATGGTATACCAAGAAGCACTTTTCTCCACTGAAGTGAGAGCCACAGCTGACAAAGAATAATGAAGACATGTCAAAGGTTGGTTCTACTGTAATAGTAAATAATGCACATCCTCTTCATTTTTATTTAATTGAGAAAATATATTTTATTCATTAAGTTTGGAGTTGTGCCTGTCCACCTTCCACATGTGAGCAGCATTCAAGGGGGAAGACACAAAGGAATCATGGGAGTATTCAGAAGACTTGCATTTTTGTTAAGCCCAAAACGAAAAAGACCATATGGTTGTATGTGACTGGCTTTGTTACAGAACGTGGATTGCTTTTGTTCTTGTGCAAACTTGCTCAAAATAGAGCCAGCGCTATGAAATCCTGGTGCTGAAAATGCATAAAACCAGAAAAAAGTTTATTATCATTTTTATAATAAGTAATTAAAAGGAAATGCTAGGATAAAATTTGTATAAAAATTAGGGTATCTGACTCACAGTAATGTCTTAAAAGGCCAGCTTTGAAAGTACTGTATTGAGTTCCAACTCATTCCATCTACCACTTTACTACCCTAAATAATTTTTAAAGTCACATTTCTGAAGTATGATGAGTCTTCTGATTACAATTTCACAAAGCAATGAAACACGGTAGTCCATAAACCACTGCCACTTTTGCCTGGCTTAGAAACAAATTGATAAAATCTGCAGGTTTATCCCACTCAGACCCCCTGCTAAACAGATCCCTTCCAACTATTTCCTAATGGACTGGTCTCTGTGTAGGGCTTTTTTCCTGACATTTTCCATCCCTCAGAAACAAACACATTTAGGTAAGGTATATAAAGAAAGCTCTCTTCCCCAGATGGTCTTTAAGACTGCCCCCACACATTATGAAATCTGAATTCTACTTGATAAAAATTCTCATTGTTGATGCTGTAATGCTAAGACACAAATCTACAGAAATCCCCAAAGCAAAGGACAGATTGCACATTTTTAGGTGAGGTCACGACAAGTTCTCCTCGGCTTTGTGCTGGCTGCGTCTCTGGGGGAGTGCTCCTGATGTCAAGTTACTGCAAAATGCAGGACCTCGGCTTCACGGTTCTTCATTTCTGCCTTCCTCTTGCCCCCTCTGAAAGCTACCTTATATTTGAAGTATCCTTTATATATTTTTATGTAAAGGTATGTATTATACCTTAGGGTCGCTCACCCTAAGACGCTATTTAACCCTTTCCTCTGGGCTAAACCTGTAGGCTCTGCTGCCACCTCCACCACACGCACACCTCCGGCTCCAAGGGAGGGGGGATCCAAGGACTCGGCGCCCCACTACCCACCGACACTACAGCCGCCTGCCTCAGAATTAGATCATCTTACGCTGATTAAGAGAGTTCAAGACCGACACATCTTGACAGCCACGTCTGCACAAACAAGCCGAGGGCATTTTTAATAACCCGTCGGCTGCCGGGACCCGGGGCGGGGGCTGGGGCACAGCCGAAAGCACCCCCAGAGTCGCTCCCGGCGCTGACGCGGAGCTCGGCGGAGGAGATCCGGCTTCGGCCCCAAAGAGGATCCCTCGTCTGTCGTGGTATTTCGCTCGGGTATCCCCTCTCCCAGCCTAGATTACTCCCTTCCCACTTAGCACTCGGGGGAAGGGAGGGAAGGAGGGCGGGGGAGGCTTTCGTGCAGCCCGGCGCAGGTGACAGGAGGGAAGTCGAGGGGCAGCGCGGGTCCCTGACCCAGATAGCTCCGGAGCACTGCCCGTCCAAGGAATAACTCTGCCGCCCTGCCGCCCCCGGCCGAGCCCGGAGTCGACCCCTCATCACTTTCCCCCATCCCCAAGATGTCCGCTGTGGCTGCTCCTGCCGCCGCCGCCGCCGGCGGGAGCGCACCCACGGCCCCGGCCGCG
>VZTI01000615.1:149605-186662 GCA_013397865.1 Struthidea cinerea | reverse complement strand
AGGGAGAGGGAGAGGGAGAGGGAGAGGGAGAGGGAGAGGTGTCTCACGGCGGCGGCTGGGAATCTGTGGGGAAATGGCAGTGGTGGAGCATCACAGAGGAGCAGGGGAGAGTGCAGGTAACCCAGGGTGAGGGCACCCATGGCCGCTGATATGGTGGCCCCGCTTTTGCCCATCAGGCACAGTTCGGGAGAGTTGGAAGTGAGCACCCCATGCCACACTGGCCTGGTCCACAATGGGGAAGAAGAACAGGGCCCATGTGGAAACCATCAGACCCCTCACCTCACATGGCAGGGAGCGTCGAGGGCAGCCCCATGTACACCTGGATACTTCATTGCTTACTCTGGGCTGGACTAAACTGTGCCAGCCTGACCACAGCTGTAGCTGCCCACGGTGGGGCTGCTGCCTTCCTTCAGTGACCATGAAATTAGGACTTCTCCCAGTGGGCAGACCCTCGTGCCTAGGCCTCATTTGTCAGGCTCTCTGGGCTTCACACCAGTCTATACCCCATGCCAAATGGAATCAAGAGTGTTCTGCAATTTTGTGGTGCTTGTCACCGTAAGGTCCCAAGGGCCATCCACCTGAAATCTGCTTCATGTGCTCCTATCAAATGAGCTGGCTTTCTGTGCGGAAGTCTTGGGAGATAACCGTGAATTCACAGCTTCTAGAGAAACAGTTTGCTCTTGAATGGAAAAAAGAAGGCATTAGATGGTGATAATAAAGAAAACCACGTGTATTTTTCAAGTCAATATATTTTTCAAGTCAACCATGTGGTCATGCAAAAACTGGGAGCACATTTTTCTATCAAATATGTAGCTTATTTTTGAAGACTTTATGTTTCATTTCTGATGGTCTGACAACACCGCTATAAAACGTAGAACATAAGGATTTGTTTTAATTGTGCAGCAGCTAAATGTGGGCTGAGGAAAATAATATTTTAACAAGAATGCCATGGTTAATAGCAGCTCACAGACCTCACATGCCTAAAGTCGGCATTAAGCAAAAGCAAGCAGACTGCAAGGATCTGTCTGGGATCCAAACCCAGTAGTGCAGACAGTGTAATTGGCATTGGAAATTGCAAAAAAATGACTGGCGCAGTTTCCTGTACAAAGTGAAACGAACTAGTTCTCCTTGGCATGTATAAGCAGCCAGCTGAAATCAACAGAACAGCACATGTTTTAAACTGGAGGGTCTTGCCAAACCTTCCAAAAGGGTAAAGGTAGTATGGAATTGAAGACCTGATTGAAAAAATGCACAGAACGCAGAAACTGCTTAAGGGAAATGAGAAACAAGCTCAGAAGATCTCCTTCTGGAAGGAAAACCCAGAAGGATTAAGAAACAGTGAAACTATTACACTTAGAGTAAAGCTCCAGGTCTGTATTTCTTACAACTCAGAGAAAAAAAAAATCTCAAGACTTGCGCAGTATGAGCATGGTAAGTTGAAAGTTTAGTATAATAAATACAATAGAATTTCTGTAGAATGTCAATTTAATTTGAGAAAATGTAGTTAAGTGATGAAAAGTTTTATAAGCTTTTATTGTAAGAGCTCAGTTGAGCACTTCACATCATCCTTTTACTTAATAGGCATGCAGAAAAGGAAAAACTAGGAGGCATTTCCATGGAAAGTTTTATGAGGCTACCAAGCCACCAGATGCCCTACATGTCTAAAACACGTCTGTAATGCATCTCTGCTCCTGTCTTCTACCGCTTTCTTCACAAAACAGTCAAGTTACGTCTTCTTATCCCAAGGAGAATTTTGGCAAACCTAAAAGGCCAAATCTAAAGTAAAAGGAACAACAAGAAGTAATAAATATAGTAAGAAGAGAAAAAAGGGAGATTCAGTAAGTGTAAAGTGACCTCATAAAAGGCAGGAAACCCAATGGCAAGCAAAGAAAAAAGATGTTGTACCTGAAAATGCTAGAGAAGAAAGCCTTGCGGTTTCTGTAATAAATAAAGGCAATCTGAAAGGGCAGTTCTATCAAAGAACTTCATAATTTTCAATTCAGGCTGAGCAACATCCCCATAAAACAAAGAAAGAGAGATGTGCAAATTTTGGACTTTGCAAAATATTGTATGTGCAAAAATATTCACTAGATGACATGCATTTGTTCCATCCCATCAGGAAAAAGGCTTGGACATCATTAAAGAATAAGTTTTGAAAGTGGTATTGGAATCTGCATCAAGTGAAACACTGAGCAAGGAATGACTGGAATATCAGACCCTGGGGCTGAGCACTTTGCCCTCTATCTAACAATGCATTCAGATACACAGAAAATACATTGATGCCTGTAATTGAAACATTAACAGTTAAAGATGTTTACCTATGTACTTATTATAGTGAGGACAGGGTCACCAACTTCTGGATCAAAACATTCCAAAAAAGCCTTAAAATTCTAACTTAGGCCATAGTCCTCTTGGAATTTTGAGGAGCTCTTCCTAAGCAAGAAGTGCAGTAATACCCCTCTTGCAGGAAGTTACCCAGTTAAAATGTAGCAGCTCATGGAGTGTAGTGGATTTGATTTAATATAACTTTATGATTCTTTTTTCATTTTACCTACTAACTTTGCTGCTGCAGACAATCTGTGCCAAGGCTGGCATGTTTTATTCCCTTTTATAGAAGAGAAGAGTGTATTTCTAAAGTTGTGCGGGGATCCCAAAGTACACATCAGAAGCTGTAGAGATAGGCTATCAAAATCTCTGTAGAATGACAGCATTGTGACCTACTTAAAAGAAAATACTCTGGTGCATCTTTTATTTGCGTACATGTTTTTTTTTTTTTTCACAGAAGAAGACAAAAAATCTTAATTCTTACTTTCCTAGTCTGTGTTGAAAATGGACTTTCAATGTATATGATTGTAAAATTTCTCTATTGATGAAGGTTGCATCTAAATGGTTCATAAACAAGTCTGGAGAAAACCACAAATATTGTTGCTCATTGCCTTGATTTCATGCAGTCTGTCTTTGTTGGGGCAAAGCAGAAAATATGGATTAAAATTGCAGAAGCACTTACTGATGTGAAAATAAATTGGAATATCATGTGAAAATCTTGGTAGTGTGATTTTCTACATCTACTTAAATAACATTGGAGTGCATTCAGGACATGTCAGGATGGCTTTTGCTTACCAAATCTTCTGTTTAGTCTACAGAATTTGAAAAACAGCATATAGCTAATTAACAAAATGGATCCGTGAAGAGCCCTTTGTGGGTGTCTTGTACAGATCAAGTGTCAAAACATGCAGGAAGAAGTAAAGGGAAGATTCTGCCAGAGAAGTGGACTGTTTTTCCTCTTTCAAACTGGGGTGAAATCTGTCATCATTCAAGCTGTTCACCTGCAAAATATGCAGGCAGATTCAAATTACATTTAATTTCATAGCTGTCATTCTACTGCTTTTTTATCTCTTCTCTGTGTTCTCTTTTATGCAGTAAGCTCTGGGGGTGCGTTGTACATTAATTAGTTGCATGCTTCTTTTTAGACATGACAACGTAAAAAGTTAAGTAATAAGCACGTGCTTATCATTAAGTATGTGAGTAATGGCATCCCCGTGTAGCAGAGCACTTAAGCATTCCCATTGTATTTAAGTAGCTTGTCATATAGGCATGGAATTACTCACTTGTGTATAATTCAGTATATGTTCAAGGACTGTGCCGAATCCAAGGGGAAATGGTTCTGATCTCACAAATACTAATCTTTGTGACTACTTTTACTAATGGTAGTTTTGTGGTTTAATTCAGTTCTGTAGGGGTTTTGGGAAGTCTCTTCAGTAGATCTGGTAGGCTTGGGCCTCAGTTCTGCTAAGTATTTACATTGCCTTGTCTCTTGATGATCATGGGATACAGGCTCGTGTTGTGGTTTTGCTAATCAACCTGTTTTATACAGTACTGCATTTTGATATGGACTTCAAGTGAAGTTTTGTGTTTTTCATTTAATTACAGGCAGAAGTTTGCAAGGAACTTTTAGTGAGGATAATTTGACTTAGCAAATCTTCCAAGTATGTGAGTGTAGTGTTCTTGTGCCACCTTGAACTACTCTCTTGCTGTGTATCAAACCTATGGAAGCGGTAGTCAGAAAGAATAACAAAGTCTTACTCATTGGTCAGTGTTAGTTTTCCCATTTTAGAATCTTAGCATTTCTGTTTAAGCTTCCTCATTCTGTTTTCACCTTCCTTTCAATCTGGGATGCAGGGGATCCTTTAAGAGAGACCGACAGTGTTCTCTAGGGAGACACCAGTATAACTAAACAAAGCAAGATGCTGCTTCCAGCTCAGTAGTTGAATGCACAGTTCTGCTTTGACAGAGTTTCAGGACAGCTTTACCATGATGCTGGCTCATTGTTCCAGACCCAGATGTGAGCTGTGAAGCATCTTAGTAGGATAATTGCAACTGGTTAAATGTCCGTGTTCTCCACCTAGTCTTTGCCAGTGCTTTGTAATCCGTCTGCAACAGAGAAAAATGCAAGTGTACCCAAACACTGCTGGAAGTCAAAGCCAACTGAAAGTGTTTCGTGGTCATCTTCATGCCACAGCTTCTTTTACTCATTCCAAGTGTCCCACCATCATTGAAGCTCCAGTCACTTTCAGAATGTGCAAATGGGTCAGGCATGCAAGTCTGGTGTTTTAATCTGTGTATTCTTGCAGCTGCATTTTTTTCTTAGTAGGTGACATTTTTTTCCTTGTTGTCTGCTGCTGTGTTTCTTTCATCACCATGTGTATGATGGCATCACTGTCATGATCAGAGCTTGTCAAGACGTGCTGTGTCTACATCATCAGTAAAATGCATCAGTCTTCTTCAGGTACTACTGGCAGTTAAAATCCCTCATTTAGTGATCAGTGAAAGTCATTTTTGCTTATTGCTGAGGAGGTTCTGACATGACTTCCTTTTTTTCCCCAGTAAATCAAGGTTGTAGTTTGTTGGGTTTTTTTTCCATCTCCTAGAGGTAGAAAGCATAGAGTCAGCTCTAAACTTTTTCCTGGGAAGACTTCCAAATGATTCCCTGAGGTCAATATTCTTGTTACATAGGAAAGCCCAGACAGCTTGGGCAGCAGAGGTACTGAAAAATCCAGACACACAGAAGCTAAGATTTTTTTCCTGAAAATCTGGGGATATTTGAGATTCTTTTTGTTAACGAATTCAAGGTTTACTATGCAAACCGCTGGGCTGGAAACTTTTTTTTTTTTAATTAAAATACAGAATCACCTGATTCTAGGGAATGGTGCTTTAAAGAAAACACCTAATTGTGCAAAATTTGTGGTAAAATCACACTGCTTGATAACTTAGTAAGTTTTTTTACAGAGAGAACACTTTTTAGGATATAATCAAATAGCAATGTGAGCAGATAACCAATGTGTATTCTGAAAGTTATAAATTTAGTGTTGTTCCAAGCTTTTAAATAGACTGTGCCCTTATTTAAACAGTGGTTCCTAAGTAGTGTAAGCCCAGTTGTGGTCATTACAGGCCTAGTAAGTCAAAGAAAAAGCCCCTTAGAGACAGAATTCCTCTGTTATTTCACAACAGTTAATAAGCTACCAGGTGGCATTTGCTACCCCCTTCTCCCAATGCTGTACCTAGTTGGTTTGTCCATCTCCAAGCTCCTTTGCACTATTGGGTGAGGGGAAAGCAAGAAAAGCACTTAGTCCCTGTTAGATCAGTTCACTCGGGCAGAAATGAGGACCTTTACCTCAACATAGTCACTGTGCTTGGTTTTCTCCTGTAAGAACCCATTTAGCTATTGACAGGTATCTTTTGTAAATACATTTTCTAACCTAATATAGAATAGAGGGGGCAAACCCATGAGTTTTGAATGTGAGTCTTTGAAATATTTTACCTAGTTCTTGAAAGAATCTGAGGTGATTTATGCTTTTCCAATACAGAACTGGAATACCAGGCGTGACAGCAATGTGAATTTTCTTCTGCTCTTTCAACCTCTCCCTCAACCAAGGACTTGAAGAGTAAGGATATCTCAGTTTTATATCCTCCTGCAAAATGACACTGCTGGCAAGGATCCCTAGGTACAGTACATTACTTACATTATTATGCAGTTTTGTCAGCCTAAATTATTATTTTGCAATTTATGACTGCCTAGATTAGGGACACAGAGCTGATCAGGCATAGCAGCACATAGCCTAGCACAGTAATTTACTCCAACTTTTCTATTCTTCATGGCAAATGGAGTAGCATCATTTTGGTTTGCAGTATTCTGAGAGCTTTTTAAGACCAGACCCCTCTTCTGAAATCTGTCCTTCTCAAGAAATGATTTACCCATATATCCGTGGCAGAAGTATTTCCTCTGTTGAATAAAGAAGGGTTTACTTTGGAAGTATAAAGCCAAAAAAGGTTTTAGGATTAATCAAGCCAGGAAATTAGAATAGAATAGAATAGAATAGAATAGAATAGAATAGAATAGAATAGAATAGAATAGAATAGAATAGAATAGAATATTTCAGTTGGAAAGGACCTACAACAATCATCTAGTACAAATAGCCACATTACCATCCCCCCTTTTTTTTCCCCATGAAAGGGAGGAGGAGAAAGTAAAGTAACAAAACATAAATAAAAGTAACAAAGCATATTTAAATTTAATACCTAAAATGGATTGGAGGAACTATAAATATTTCACACTGATGGGATGAAATCCTGGTTCTTCTCAAGTTAGTGAGTGTTTTTTCACTGGCTAACAGGGTCAGCATTTCCCCCTACATGTCTGAATGAATGTTTTCCTTGAATAAGTGTAGTCCAATCATTTAGGTATCAGAAATAATATTTTTGTTTCAAAACCAGTCATTTATTTAAGTCTTATTTTCTTGCTTCCCATTGTATTTACAAAGGCTCTGCATATACTGCACTGTATTTCTAAAAGCTATCATTTTCTTTAGAAAAGAATATTGTTTGCTCTCTTGAATAATTCATCTTGGAGTTCTCTTTTAATCCCTCGTCAAATGTGCCATTCTTGTATCTTCATAAAGGAAAAGAAAGGAAAACAACACTCTAAGGCTGATTTATGAATTAGACCATGAACATTAAAAATATATAAAGCCTCGGTATAAATAAAGACTTCAGTTTTGATTCTAATTCAGTTGTATCAGTACCTCTGGAACAATACTATTGGTTATATACAGATTTCCATTATTACAACTGACTTACCACAGAATATGAAAAAAAGGAGCATAAAGATAAATATGATGAAGATTTGATATTTAACCTTGAGCTAATAAGGCTAACAATATATGTAGGTTTTGAAGGGAAAAAGAAATACTTAGAGTACAGTATAAATTAAACTGTGAATAGTATGCAATTTATAATATTTTTGAAACAAATAGTTGATAAAAGGGCTTTTAATCCAAGCTCCTATATATCTCAATAGGTTGAAATATAAATAATTTAGATGCAAAGAAAAGAACCTAGAAGCACCTTCATAGACAGTCTGTGGCCTACAAATGCTTGTTATTAGATTACTATTGTTCATTTGATGCGCACATCAGATTAGCAAGAGACCTTTCAGCATCCCAGTGAAGTTCAGGTCTATCTTGTCCCTCTGATCTGTAGGAGATCATCTACCGCTACTGCCCAGCTGCTGAGCTGAGACATCTCCAACTCATTTCCCCAGTGTAAGATAGACTCAGGCACTGCAGATTGTATAAAGTGTGTTTAAAGCATCAAAACTGTATCTTGTGGTATTCATAAAAGGTTAAATTGTTTTAATGCAAATAGTTGGGTATTGTCATGAAGAATGTATTTACGAAGTCAAACCAGTATTAAAGGCACTCATCTGTGGCGTGGCTTATAAAAGGTTGGTCCATGTATCTGAGCTGACCAATCCTGAAATGTCAGCCTCTTCCAGCCACCAGCTTCATTGAGCCCATAATAATCAGCTAAACCTGTTCTACTTACCTGTGGTTGGCTGCCTCAGCATGGTTGAATGGTTTGTCTGTGGCTTCTGTCACCTCCTGCGTCTGTACCTTAGAGATGAGCAAAGCTAGGGGCTATGCTGGGGGACATCAGGGTCGGCAGCAGCAGGGAGTGAATTGCTGAGAGTTCTTTTGTGAAGCACTTAATAAAAAGAAAATAAAATGTGTCAGAGGAACAATGGAGTGAAATCTTTTGAGGAAACAAAAGATAAGATGGTCCCCACATCAACATTCTTGGAACCACAGGCTGATCTACATCATCAGCTGTGGTGAACAGCACATAGAATCCTTTTCCCGAGTTGTTCATCAGCATTTATAATGGTTCATCAGCATTAGTGTTATAAAATTTAAGAAGTTTAAATATTTCTGAAGTGCAGCTTTTCCAGGAATCCCTGTGATATTCATAACTTCTCTTCCTTAAAATGTTCATTTTAGTGTTACTGAACAAATTTGGTAGAGAACTTGATGTGCTCCACATATGGGAGTTGCTCGAGATTGATTATCCTGATTATTGTGTGATACAGATCCAGGCCTAAAGGTTGTATGTATATCTTCTGTGGTAATTTACTGTTCAATGAAGAAAAGCAGAATAGAAGGGACTAGTGTTGTTTTGCTATTACTAGTTATTTTGATATTTGTTAGTAGATTTTTCCACTTTCCTGTTGTCACTTTGAATGTCAGTTCTGTAACATCAATCTCAACCTTTTTAATGTTTTCATTTTCTGAAATGCAAATAGTAATTTTGAAGAGTACAATCAAAACTCCAAAGTTACAATGTCACATTTCTGACTGTTGGCTGAGTGCTAAAAAACAACAAGTGTTAGACCCCTTTAGTATAGGTGAAAATACATTTATATATTAATGCTTCCTGATACTCTGCAGGAGGAGAATGATGAGCAAAAGCTCAGCTCCTCAGAGGTGTTTAGGTCTTCTACAAAAGTACATTTCAGTACAGAGACTTGATGGATGATGGGCAGTGCATCTGTATATGTCCAGGGGCTGTTTTTAGTAGTTGGAAGTTCATACTGGAGCCTTTCTGGGCAAAACACCTGCTGACTTTAGTCCGTTTGTGTTTGAGGGAGAGCCTCAGGTTTAAAGGTCTGTTTGTTCCAAGGGTGATTGAAGTCAGCACAAGTTTAGTTGTTGATTTGAGAGAGCGGGTGGCAGTTCTTAGGGGTTCCCTCCTGTTCCAGCCGAGGTCAACTTGAGTAGCTACCATTATTTAGCAGAAGATAGCTCTAATTCAGGAAATAATTAGTAAAATTGTCCTTAAACCCTTGTGCAGCTGAATCAGTTCACCTTTGAAAAAGCCTCTCTCCTTCAGATGGTGGGGCTATTGACAGGAACAGCAGTAGCAGCTGCTGTGTGGGCGTGTGTGTGTGTCTTGCCCGGCAACCTCATTCACTGACTGTGGATTTCACCTCCCACACTCCACCTGCAGAGGCCCTGACTACTCAATTTCTATCCAGCAGCAGTGGATGCAGCCTGGCGTTAACACTTGGTTGGAAAGCAGTTGCAGTCTCCCTTTTTCAAAATTTTTGGATGCTGGAACTACACATCCATCCCTCCACCAAGTGCAAATTCGTGACCTTCAGAATAGGTGGAAAGGTGTGATTGCACGGAGAATGAGAAATAGAAAGGAACCAGCATTCTGTTGGGACTGGTTTGTCATGTATGTGTATGTATATGTGTATAGACACATACGAGTGATCTATTTGTGTAAGGAATTGCAGTACTAGTAGTCATAGTGGCTGCTCCTCTGTTGTCACTATGCACATTGAATTGGAGACTGTACTGTTAAAATAGCCCATCAAGAACACAGAAACATCTATTTTTCTCTCTTATGGGTTTTTTTTTTTGCTAATACTTCTTTAGTTTGTAACTTTATTTAAAGCAAAATGGTCACATTAGCTTTTCATTAATTTTATTTTGTTTTATTTGCATGATAGAATATGTAAAATACAATGCAAAATAATTACATAATGTGTAATGAAAATATAACATATTTAATATGCATTAATATTTGTAAGTAGAATGAAATATATGGTTTATGCAATTATAAGGTATATAACATATAATATATAAACATACCTATCAGAGAATCACAGAATTTTTTTGTTGGAAGGGACTTCTTGAGGTCATCTTATCCATTGGCCCATAAATTATCTTATTTTCCCAAAAAAGGCAACTTTTTCATTCCAGCAAGAGTAGTTTCATACATCTTCTTCTGTCTTATTTAAACCATTTATTTGATTCATCTTTTAAAAAAAGAAACCAAAGATAAGGATATAAATTATATAAAGTATAGAAAAGAAATGCACTTTTTAGAAAATGACAAATAATTTAATCTAGAAGAATGATCACAAAGTTCAGCATTGTAAGCAGCTATTGCTCCTTTGGAATTAATAATAAGATTATGATTTTTTAAAAGCATCTACAACTCCATATCTGAATTATTCTATGATTTTCTAAAATAATCATTCTAATTGTGGAGGTTTTACCTCTTTTAAAACTGGTTTGTCCATTCCATGTGTGAGCCACACCCTGAAAAACCGAAAGGCTTTGCACATGCCTAATTTAAGATTTAACCTAGTATCAGTGTTAAACCTGTTTCAGTCTGTCATTCTCTTGCTTAAAATTTTTTTTAACTCAAGGGTTTCTATGTGCTCCTTTAGCAAATCGATTTATTATTATCTGCCATGTCTTACAACTTAATTCCTGCAGCCTAAGGTGCACAGTGTTCTATTATTCCACTGAAAATAATTGGGGGAAAAATTCACTGCCTTTTTATTTTGTTTTTCATTGCATGAATGTAACAAGAAGAGCCAGCTTGATAGCACTGTAAGCTAAACTCTCATAATTGTGCTCAGGGCAGACAACAGACAATCAGACCTCCTCACGCAGACACAGAAACCTTCAGCCTTTCACCTACGTGCAGCTGGTTTTGTGTGTTCTTACAGCACTTTTCAGGCTGTAACAATCTCTCAGTTGCTGATCACCGAGAACTAGACTGGTATCACTCCTGACTGCTCCTGGACTTCTGAAAAGGTTTTGTGAGAATTTAAACAATAAAAAAGGTTTATCCATTCATGTTGCTTTAGGCTATCATGATGCTATAGTCTAAAAGATCCGTAGCTTTACAGCTGCAGAATCCCTGGGAAGTTCAGGAACCTGACTCTGTGGTGACCTTTTCTGAAAGAAAGGTCAGCGAGCCACGGGCAGACTTGCCAAGTCAACTGCTTTTCCCTGTAGACTAAAGCTTTGTGGTCTTATCCGTGGATCTGTTAGGAAACTTGGCCAAGCTACTGCTTTTTGTTGTCTCAGGCACAATATGTGTGTCCAATAAGTTTCATACTAAGTGAGAGCGATTTCAGTAAATGGATGTAAATTTAGTGTTGAAAGAGCTTAAAATCTATCCTGTGGCTTCATATATGTTACTTCCAATTTATTACAGTTTTAATGATTTCCTAGTTCATTCGTTCATAGAATGTGTTTTTGTACAAATCTCACTCCTATTTTCATGCTTGTTTTTTTGTTCTCTCAAAGTTGAGAGGGATGGAACTTATTTGGCACATTAGGGAATAATCTTCCAACTGTTTGGATTAGCTTGGGATCAAAAAATAAGCTCATTACTGCCACTGACACCTCATTGTTGTTAACTCATTGTTTCCTATGCCAAAGACCTTTTAAACACAGGAGTTTCATTCCTTTATTTTAGGGGATCTTTATAGGGATACAAAACCTGGACAGGCCATTACCAGTTATTTTAAACACAGCCACAGAAATGTTTTGACAGTTGGAGGTGGCTTGGGGTGGCAGTTTTGCTTTGACAGTGTTGTGGGGCTTTTTAGTTTTCACCGAAGATTAAATTTGGCCCATGACGACTGTGTGATCTTCCCCCCTCTTCCTTCAAACTTCTTTTTGTGAGTAGTGGGCCTTAATACTGAAAAGGCTATGAAAGCTGAAGACTTTATTGTATTGGATCTCTCCAGTATAATATTTTCCCCTATTTTCCTTTATCTCTGTTCATTTGCATCTTAGATTAGGGTACCTGTTTAAGGCAAGAACTGTGTGTTCAAGTACTATTAATCAGCCAGTGTACCTTTGGAGACAAATTCAGTAAATTTTTCTATTAGATTTTAGAAGTGGACTCTTACCTATAACAGCTATTTTAAAGCTATTTGAAGCGATTACGCTTCAGATTAGATGCTCAGTTCTTCTAGGTCTCCAGACCTTACAGAAAGCTCAGAGATCTGCTGGTTCATAGCCAATGCACATCTGACCCAGTGTCCATGCAGTTATTTCACTGAAATATAATCTGAAACTAGGAATGTGTATGCTGCTAAGGATTTAAAACTTTGTTTATGTGACAGGTGTAGCAAAAACATATGCCAATCAAAAGGGGCTTCTGTATTGAATATTTTTAGGTCATTGTCCAGTCATGCCCACACAGACTCCCTAACAGACCTAGAATTCAGGTGCTGGGAAGTGGGAGCTCTGAAGTGTTGACAGGGATCAGTGAATCATGGACTGATATCCGTCAAATATGTTACCTTTCTTAAGTTTTTATTAACCTTAGAAGCCTCAGTCACGGTACCTATAGCAAAGTATGAATATGTCAAATTCCTGTGTGAGTCACAGACCAGATCCTGTGGATCAAAAGCTCAGTGGCTGAACTTTGCACTGGGCTTTATAAGAATAACTTGCACTCGAGAGTTCCAGTGATACCTGTCGCTGCTGCAGGGTCTGGGTTCGGCACAAATACCCTCACCTGGAATTTGTTATGTGCTCTCAGGAACAGCTTGTCATCAAACCTGCATACCAGTAACTGTATATGCAGTGAATAAAGACAGATTGTTCCTGTCTATGGCAAAAGGCAGGGGGATATACGTCAGTTGGCTGTTTAGGGTTTTTATGATTCAGTTGGCTCAATTGACTCAAATCAAATTTTATGATAATTTCCCCATCAAGTTCCATCTGTTTCAGAAGGATGACAGATCTGAATTTGTGGGACTCTGTCCTTTTCTATTATCAGGAGGACATAGTGACATATTTTGAGTCTGGCAGCACCATTGGCTATTTTGGTTGGTGTTGTGCAGGATGAGGTAGTATTGGCCATTACCAGCTCCATGTTGTAACAGCAAACATTTGGTTGGCTCTACGAGTTGTAACTACTGACACTACACTTGTGATGCTGTCCAAAAAAGAGGAGGGATAGTAGTAGTAATGCGTAAGATAATGCTCAAATTTATACAATCACTGTTTCAATCATTGAGGGAATGTTGGATTTTATAGCATGTCCCTGATCAGTTCTGAAATTCTGGTGCAGCTTTGTGGAGAAATGAAACTTTCTATTATAATTTTGCTTCTTTGCCACAACTTTTTAGTTTTTCACAGCTTCTTAGCCCATCTTCTAAAAGTTATGGGTTTGCTATGACTACTTGTTCATAAAATGCCTGCTACCTTCTTTTGTTTGAAGAGAAGTCATTTAATAAATAGATACACGGTATTGATTCACTGTCTTGGCTAGGTAGAAATGGCCATTCAAACCACAATAACTCCAGCTCAAATATTTTGAAATAACTTGTATAATCCCCCCTTCTCTTCTAATGTTTTAAAAAAAAAAAAGGCTGTATTTTATATGTGCTCTTTTTGTTGTTTTTTGTTTGTTTGGTTGGTTTTTTGTTTGTTTTTTTAACAACAGCCACAACAGAATGTCATAAGATAAACTCGGGGAAAGCTACACAAGAACAAAACCTGGCCCATGGACACTGAGTTTATTTGAAATTCATGCACACAGTCATCTGAGGTAATTGTGTTTGCAGCTTTGTACCATCCCACCTGTGCTTGTTACCTGGCAAGCACATCTTTGGGGCTCCACATGTTGTCTGGCTCTCAGTCCACAAACCGATGCATGAATGGGTGTTCACACCGCAGTGAGAAAAGTGATCAAACACAACCGACACACTGAGCAACAACGCAAAGTAGAAATGTTGAGGAAAAGGCTACATAGAAAAGGCTTTTGACTTTTACTCAAATATGTTTGGCTCTATCTGTGTAAGTGTAAACAGGCAACTTTGTGTCAGCAGTAAAACAATTTGTTGATCAAAAGAAAATAACCAATATCTAAAAAATACATGTTGTATGCATAAAGTAAATGTGTTACATGCATGTTTGGTATTCCACAGCATACGTGAGATAAATTCAATATGCAATTATGTGATATTTTTTACTGTATTTGATTCATTCTTTCATACCTCACTATTTGATGATAGGGATTCAAGTCTGTGGCATCTGTTCTTAACTTACAGTCTGTGGCTTTTAGAGAATTACAAATGTTCATTTGCGAAAGCTACATGGAAATACATATCACATGTAATGTAAACATTGTGCAGCATCCTCACTGTGTCAGCTCTATTAACTAGATGCTGACACTAGATTTACTAGGAGATTTGAAAATAACCGAATCAAAAATATAGTTCTCTCCAAGCACTTGGAGGTCACTGTGCACTTCCATTTGCCCTCATAGAAGAACATTTAATTGGACTACATACTTACAGAATTCTGGTATAATGATTTTCTTCCAGAGAAAACTTTGAAATGATGAAAGGTGCTATATGTTCCTTCCATTTTTTTTTTCCTCTTTGACTTTTTTTTTTTAAAGAACTGTGTAGTGGCGACACCACTTTTTGATATCATAGTTAAGGGTCTATCAAGCTGATAGTGAGTTAACAGTAGAGTTGCTGTTGATAAAATACATTCATAATTTGTTGTGTTTTTATATTGCTTTTATGATTGTGTCTAGGAACTGTCTTTAGGATTTAATTGAGTATTAATCAGAGAGGCAAAGCTAGGCAATCACTGTCTTATATTTCTATTTGAAAAACAAAAAAATCAGCAGAAAACCTTTTACATAGAGAAAATAACACTACAGAAGCAAACTTCTAGTCCCCCTTGCATTCTTTTACAAGCAGGAGCTAGTGGTGCCTTCTGACAGTAATTCAAAGGATCTATGTGTCTCTTGACCACAGAGCAGGACTAGGGAGATTTTTTTCTGGAGTAAAGTTAAGCCTTTGGAAATCACTCTCAATTTTTTCTACTTTTGTGCTTTGCACCAGACTACAGTATTCAGTGCTGATAAAATGTAAGATAGAGAATCATAGGGTTTGGCATTATCTGCTAGTGCTTGTCTTAATTAACTACAGCAACAGGATGTTTATACGATTTGAATTTTTTTTGTTGGTTTTTTTTTTAAGAAGGAAAGTACTTAAACCCGTTCTTGCCATTTAACTTGATGCAGCCTAGATATAGAAAGTGATTCTGTGTTTTGTATACTGAATATGTAATCCCATTCTCATTTCTCACTGTCAAAGATATCTAGTGATCTCATGTGGAAAGTTCAGAGTGCTGTCATGGTCAGCATATTTGGTTTCTTTGGAACTAGGCAACCCCAACTTTGTCTATTCCAAATAACAACATTTCTTATTGATAGGGTTCTTTTTAGAGTATGGATAGTGCTTGGCAGGAATGGAGAACTATGTGTGCTAGATGATGGCCTAGTTAATTGTATAATTTGGTTCTCCTTTATTTCATGAGCTGACTTGCAAATTCCTTCTCTTTGTATCAGAGAAGCATTTTGCAAGCATTAAAAACCAAACTGGGAAGGAACCTGGGATTTTTGTTCTCAGCTCTGGCAACAATTTTATGTCTTGCAAAGATCTCACAGCTCTTGTGACTTTAGAAGTGTTTTTAAAAACATCTGTTAATGGACTTTACTAAAACCATTTAATCTGAAGACAAGACCACAAGACCCAACACAAAGTTCTCTGAAGATATCTGGAGAGTTCTCCATAATTTCACTGTGCTGTGGAGAAGACCACTAGACCCTTTACGAGGGAAACTGTTTTCAGACAGTATGAAAATGTCTGTGATTCTGTTAAAAAACCTCTCTTCTGGCCTCTCCTCTACTTGAACCTGCCAATTCTATGGTTGCTTCTCTACTGACCAGTGTAGTGACCTAACTGGTTCTTAAAATCAAGCTGCAAGCTCCTCTTGTTTTTCAAGGTCTCATGATACAGTTCCTTTCTCCCTCTAACAATTTTAGAATGAGCACACAGATCCAGAATTCCTTTTCCTCTTCCTGTGCATCCTGGTTTTGGGTGGTTAGTCGCCAGTTAGGATTAAACCACGGCACTGTGCTACGAGTTTCAGAGAGGAGCATGGAGGAAGATGAGCAGAGGATCCTTCCTCCGCAGTGGTAGAGGAGGGTTCCTTTCTCGGACACCTCCAAACATGTGCCTTGTTCTACAGCCTGGCGCAATGTTTATAAATTGATTTTTTGAGTTCATGACCTATTTCAAAACAAGTGCTGGAAGCCAACACATTTTGTCCTGGCTCATCTGGGTACAGTGGGCACCTGTTGCACAGAAGTTTCTTCACCCAGGCCTCTCCCATGGCTAAATCTGAGTTTCTATCTGGATAAGAAAAGGTCTTGAATAGAAAGTAACAGCCCTGAGGGAATCACATAGAAACTTAAATGACATGCAGATAAGATCTTCGGGTTTTTTAAAATTATCATTATTTTCTGAACATTCAAGCATGTTTATTCAAATGGCATTGCTAAAATCCAGTTAGGATTCCATAATTTCTAAGTGCCTCACATGACCAGATTTCATTTTACTTTTGCCCAAATATGGAAAAGGAAGACAAATAGCTTTGAAATTTAATTTTGAGTACATTTAATTAGATGGCAGTTAGAGTTCCCTATGACCATACAAGTTTGGGACAAAATTTTACAAAACATTCTACGTGAAAGCATTACCTGCTTTTTAAAGTGCAAAAGAATGCATGATAATCACCACCAGGTGTGTCTAAACTGTCTCTTACACAGTTAAGAGGCATCTGTGTATAAAGTTTTTTTCTTGACCATGAAAGTCAAAGGATTCACAGGTACCAACTAGGTTTCTTAAATATACATAGAGCCGTTTCCATGTCAGTTCCAGAGGCTGCAGTCTGCAGGAGTAGTGTAAGGATTTGGGATGCTGTTGGGCTAGTGATTCCAAATTGTGAGCTGAAATGACCTGAAATTTCTTCTAAATTCCAGAGGTGCTGCATACAGTGCGGGAGATTGGACAGGTTCTAAGAGAAAAGAGAACCAGGATACATGAGATCTGTGAAACAGCAAGAGGTGAGATTTGATTTTCTGGTCATAGATCATTGTATTTTTACCACTTTAGTGATTTAGCACCATGCTCTCTTCCTCCTCTCAGCTTCCCAGTATTCAACAGCAAAAACTAAAAATTTCAGTTTGGTGCATGAAAATCTCAGAAGGACTCAGATGAGATTCCTATTAGGGTGGAAATAGGCTTTAGAAATCTGCTGTCATCCCATCAGCCCACAGAAACACTCCAAAATACCATATTCTGGGAGAGAGAATGGAAACTATCTAGGGCACCAAATGTGGCAGCTGAAAACAATTTTTTAAAAATTGAGTAGGCCAGTCATGTTATGAGGGGTAAGAGAGGCAGCTGGGAGATTTAAAAGGGAAGGCCTGGGAGCAGCTGAAAGGTGCCAGTAGTCTGTTAGTGAGAGCATCTGAGAGCTAAATGGCTGCATGTGATGAGAAAACATGCCAAAATGATACGAGAAACAGCTGGAGAAAAACAAAATTTCAAAGCCTCTGAAACAGGGATGGATATGCAAATTCAGCTAACTGTTGAATAAGTAAATGAATTACTTGGGGGTTTTTTTCCTCTCTGCTCTCCTAAGTTCCTCTTGTTTTCACCTGTCTTTCTGCAGAATCTGCAGGTGTCCTTTTCTGCTGCCTCTCCTTCCTCTTGACCTTTTGCTTTTTGCTTGTTTCTTCCACAGAAAATCAGTACTTCTGAACAATACTTTTCACTTGTTTGTAGTCTGTTAGGCCAGTATTTTAATGGCTCATTTTTCTATTTCTTCACCTTATTAAGACTTTCCCTGCCTATTATTCTGAATGTGAAAACCTCTTGGTGGAACATCATTTTCTGTGAAGGAAATGCACAGGTAGCGGTTGATTTTAATAGCTCCAAGTGTCATTCTGGGTAGGACCTGTAAGATTTAGATGGCTTTGTGTTACAGAGGTCTAGCTGGAGGAGCTGGCCGGCTTGACGGAGCTGGTGAGTTGCCTCTAGAGTGTGGCAGGGTCTAAACCAAGTTTGAAGTGAGAACATGGTGACTTTGGAAAGTAAGCTTAAAAAATACACAGATTTCCAAGGTTTTATGCATTACACTTGCAAGTGTATTTTTGTATGTATTTTACCATACATATAATTTATAATTTACTTGTATCTGGTCACATATTTGAATCTGGTCTAGGTGTGTGCATCAGTGATGTAAAGACATATGCCAATATCTGATATAATAGCATGTTCTTTAACTTTGAAACAGTGTCTGCTGTTTTTCAGCTGTGAAAGCAAGAGACAGTATGTATGTACTTCTTCCCCATAGATCATAAGGAACAAAGAGCTTTTGTGAGAAAAAGAGTGCAGGAGAAGATCTTAATAGATTCTGTCCTATCAAAAACTGAAATACAGCAACATGAAAAGAGCAAACATGCTGTCTAGCTTCTCTGAAGCTGTTTGCTAATGACCTCCAATGAACTAGAAAATGTTAGAGAGCATAGTCTCAGCTTGAAGCCTGAGAGAAGAAAAAATAGCAGACTGAGAGAAGGATGCAAAGCAAGTGAATGAGAATGGAGATAGTTGATAATTATTTTACAACAACAAAGCCATAATCAGGCATCAAATTCTTGATATTGTTTATGCTGCCTGAAGCATACTGTTGTGTCCAGGAAGAGCAGCAGCAGTTTTGGAGGGCATGAAAATAGACTCACAGAATAATAAAATAATAGAGCAAATTGAAAGGGGGAGAGAGTATAAAACTGCATATTAAAATATACTAGAATGATCCTCTTTAAAAGACATCTGAATTATTACCACTTATTACTGCTGAAATATAATTCATTTCACTGATTTTTTAATTAAAAATTAAAAAAGCACCTTTCACTAAAATTTTTAATTAAAGAAAATAATAGTGTCAGGTCAAAGGATTACAATCCCATCTGATAAAATACTAAATGAGATAGAAAGCACAGGAAGCACTTTCCCTTTTCCAGTTATGGAAAGTTATGCTTGTCTGGCAAAGAGAAAAATACTTGGACTGAGTGAAAAAACATGTTCATGGTGCAAATTAATTGTTTTCAAAGAAAGCATTTAAATTAAATTTTCAGTCACCTGAAAGTCTTTGACCATGTCTTTTAAAATAATATCTGTTGTTTTGGAAGCCTTTGACATTGTATACCTCTAACAGGAACAATTAAACAAAGCATAAACTTGCAAGAAATTCTATATATAAGATGTAGTGTTGCATGGTTTTATGCTTATGTAAATTACTCTCTTGGAATAAGGAATTTAATCTTCCTTTTCTTGTTTTCTCCATAATTAGAAGCAGACTAGGCAATTTATTATTTTACATTCTGGTGTAAATAGAGATGGCCTCTGCTTTAAAAAAAAAAAAAAAGTTTGAGAAACGAGTGCAGGTGCATGTATCTGAAAAGAAGTGAGATAGTGGATTTGAGAAATAATGGGGGAGGCACTGTCCAGCCAGGTTTTTTCAATGCATTGCTTTTGGTAGTTGAAATAAATACCTTCTGCACATCCTGCTTTCCAGCCTGTAGCTTAAGAAGGTCTTTATCAGTGGCTTGCACCACCTCGTGACTTAGGAGAATATTTCCCCAGGAAAGCTCCCCAGGGTCATGTAGCTGTAGACCTTGAGAAAGAAGGATTCCAGTTACAGAAGGAAAAATTGTTTGGTCAGTTATATTTTTAATTAAAATGAGGCAGTGGTGGAGAGACTGAATTTGCAGGACCTCCTACAGCAGGAGCATGAACCTGTTTATCCAGACAAGCTGCTGTGAAATCTACAAATTATATGTGCTTAGGCAGCTCCATTTAAATGGATTACAATACTTCCATTTCATAGTTGGCATGGCTCCCCCACATTCTGCTCTTTGAGTGATCTTATTCAAAACTTACTGTTTCTCTAACAGTCCCAAGATGAGGTGCTTTCTACCACTCCTTGAGAATGAGAGCAACATGTGAAATTTCACCACTGATAATTTGCTTCAGTCTCTGGGAAATAAACTGAGCATCACTTATATATTTCTTTTTCCACTCCTCTCCTCTACACCAAGTCATTATCTGAAGAGGACCCAAAGTTCATCACAAACATGAACACATTCCTGCCTTTTTCTTCTTTCTAGCACATCACATTGAACAGCAGAATTGTTCTTCCACTAAACCCACACAGGTGTTAAGAGTTGTTCCCATTCTACAAATTTGAGAGCCAGTCAGTGACTGGTAGAGCTGCCTGAAGGGTTTACATGCAGCTTGCTCTGCTCAACAACAAGGCCTTCATGAGTTGTTCTCTGGAACAAATAGTCTTGCAAACACCAATAATCTTCTGAATACCAGGATAAGTGAGCAGTGCCGTTAAATAGTTATTTTCTTGAGATTATTGCTGAATTAGGAATTAAAAGTCAGTATCATTAGATCTTTTGCCTGGATGACTGACAGAACTTCAGACTTTGCAGGTAAACCTGCTTGGATTGAAGAACATCACACCAAGAAACAATTTCTTTTCATGTTGGCATATTTATGATTTTGTCCTCAGGGGTCAACAAATGGGCAATAACTACCCTTGTTCTCAGCCAGTTAAGACCTGGAGTATCTCCTCTTAGTTTTTAATCTCCAGACAAGCATACCATCCTCATAATCACATTAAACACCACAATAAATGTTGAGAATCCATTAAAATCTTCTAATGTTTGCAATTAGGAGCACTTTCACCACCACCAAGCAGACTGTACTTTTTACCCCTTTGGAGCAAAACTCTCTGGTCTCCTGCAGTTCTCGCAGGGCACATTCATGCAGTTCTGTTTTCAGTCTGGGCCCTGGCTGGATATCAAGCTCATCTTTATTGTGCCCAAAGCTTGCTATTCTGTTGTCTCTGCAGCAGTGGCTGTGGCAGTTAGCATCCCAGCTGTCCCGCTGAAACAAGGGATCATTAATACAGTGCAGCCACATTTCAAATAAACTGTACCTTAAATGCAATAGAGACAGTGCCTGCTTCTGCCTAATACTGCCATTCCCCGCATTTAGGAAAGCCGATTCCTTGAGGCTCCTCCACACACTGTTTGTATCTCTGCCAACCTGTATTCTTAGAGGACTGCTGGCAAGCACCACTGCCGTTGTTGGGATCAGGCCAAGGCGCTCCCTATGGTTTGCATTATATTGAAGACAAGACACAAGATCTTTGAAGACAGCTTCATTCTTGAAGTTCTAGTGGGCACCAAGACCTTCTTCCCCGGAAAGACACTACAGTGCTGCTTTCTTTGCTCTTTGACTGGCCTTTACTAAGCTAAACTGATGCATCCACGCAAAGAAAGCCTTTCAGCCATGGTGTGCCCTTCTCAGGTGCTCGCTCAGCTGAGCTACTGCAGCCACATCAGGGGCAGCTCCCCACTGATTGCAGCCCTCTGAAGGCTGGTGGGCACACTTCTGTTTTCACACTCAGCTGCTGTTCTCAGAACTCTATGTTAGATTATGATTTCTTTTGGCAAGATCCCAGGTGTTCTTAGAGTAGACAGGAAAATAGCCCTTCTTGATAAGGTCAGAGGAAAACCCGTTTCAAGACACAGTAGTGTACATGGAACTGGTGACATTTACGGAAGAATAAAGCCTAGAGATCTCTTTACTTTCTCTTACATGAAAATGAGTATAAATGATGATGGCACTCAGGTTAGTGAAAGGATTCACTTTACAGAAAATGAGAAAAGAGTTTAATTGATAAAGCAGTTCTCTAATGGAGAAAAAGCCAATACTGATGAAAATCAAGAAAGATTGATGCATAAACTTACATACTGTGATGCCTTAGCCTTGGTTAATGAAGAACAGATTTTCCTTAAATAGTGCTCATAACATAAATTCATATAAAAGAATGCACACTACTCCATAACCATATATTGAAAAAGAAATTGTAAACATTCCTTATTCCACTAAAGTGCTACTTCCAATGTGCAATGTGCTAATGTCCATCTTCCAAGGCTAGGAAGAGAGCATACTGGACAAAGAGAGCAGCCCACTTTTAAGGTCCTTCATTGCTATTGTGATGAAGAAATTACATTTTAATTGAGACTGTCCATCACTTAAAAAACCTTTGGCCATTATATGAAAAATACCTTGTGCTTCAGCTTTGTTATGCTTGGGTTGTTCTTCCCCATGTTTACTTGTCTGCATAAAACAGTATGGTTAAACGTGATGATCTTAAAATTTTTTACCTTACCTACCTGATTCTGTGATTCCCAAACTGTCCAACTACCCTCAGTGAAAACAAGGTTTTCCTCTAGACTTCCATTATTTCTGTCTTCCTTCAGAAATATTACTACTGATCAAATTAGGAGATGAATTCCAGCGGTTTGAACAAGTAGTCAGGGAATCTCAATTTTTGGCAACATCATAGTATCCACAGCCTTGAGCAAGTAATCAGTCTTCCCTTTGAAGCAGTTGGAAAATGCAGTGGTGTGTTTTTTGAAAGCCGTTCAATTCTACTGGTTCTTGTCAGGAAAAAACAAAAACAATCTACTCTGTTACTTTTAAGTGCAGAGATATTTTGCTTTTAAGCAATTTATGATTTTTAAAAATAGGGGGGTTTAATAATCTAAATTGTTTTTTAAATTAGCCAATTTTATTTTTCTGGGAGACAATTTTGTTTACTGCAGGGTTTTAAACTTCAGCTTTTGTCATCACTACAAATCCAAACAACAACAACAACAACAACAACAATGTCCAAGTTTTTCGCAGGGTGGCAAAATCCCTTATCTGCATTACTGGATAAAAATGTGTTCTGTCCTTCAAGTGCATTGTAAAGATTGATTCATGTCCTTGCAAGTGCAATGAAAAAACTCTTTTAACAGCCTAATGACAGGTGATGGATTCACTGAGCTTTGCTTATGACCTACCTCTGTCAGTTTTGGTATTTTAACATCTTTTGCTCAGATTCAAATAGAGTCGTGAAATTCAGAAGAAGGTGAGCTGCAGCTAGAAAGAGCTCTTTTATAAAGACTGTTCCATATTTTGTAAGTTTTGAGGTGAGAGACAATGGGGTTTTCTTATTTTACCCAGTTTAAGTCTTAAGAAGGAAGTGACTGGGCACCTGCAAGAGCCCTTGCCCTGTAAAGGAGTGGGGAGCATATCACCCACAATAGCCACATGTAGAGAACAGAGAAGAAGCAGGAGGCACAGTGAAGTCTGGTCCAAAGATTAACGTGAGGATACTGAGCTAAGGATTATATATATGTCAGAGAACTCTCACCAATTAATTTGGACAGCATCTTTCAGATGCTTGGTGATAAAACAGACTTTGGTGGGTTCCTCCCTATCCCCAGAGTGTTTAGGTCAAAAATAATGATAGTGTAAGCTAGCCCAAAATTCATGGCTTATCTCAGCAAAATTGGCACCTGGAATTGGGAAACATTCCACAGCTAATTTACTTTATGTTGAGAAAAGCTCATTTTCTATGTGCACATCTGCATGTTTGAACACAGTCATGGCTGTAGTTTTCTTCTTATTCTTTGACACTATGTCAAACTTACTGGTTTTTCTCATAATTTTACCCTGCACTTTGGAGGGATAAAAGTATCTGCAAACAAGCCTCCAAATCCCAATCATCAGTCATGGTAAGCATTTTGTAAATTCACACATAACCATGTTATTTTAAAACATATGCAGGCTGTTTAGAACTGAAACATAGGTTCAAAATAGAATGATTTTTCTCACAAGGGTTTGAGCATAGCTAGGGAATTGCTCAGGTTAAAATGGGTAAGCATCTGATGAACAAGACTAAGAGGTGCTTTGAGTGGTTGCATCATTATTTTCATCCTAATGTAGTCCTTCTATGTGTTTGAAAAATCCAAGAAAAATTAGAACCAATGAAGTCTAGCAATGCCAAGTTGTGTTCACTAGTTAATAGGAAAATAAATATACTAGGAAAAACTGCAATTCTAGCAGCCAGGTCATCAGTGTAACCTTTCAAGGTATTACACCTTTTTTAATCTACACATTCCTGAGCAATGTTTCCTAGTTTCAACTTCTCCCTCTCTCTGCAAGAAAATCAGCACTGGTCACTTTTCAGTATAGAAACTCTTAAGATTTTGGAAACTCAACTGGAAATTGTATTGTGAGCAATTTCTTGCATATATGCCATCTCTCAAGTAAAATGCTAACTTTTTTTTTGAGTATTCAAATATTTCCTAATTATGTGCTGCTATTTTTCAGTTATTTTATTTTGGTCCTAGTAATGTGAACTGTTGGCATTTCATATATGTGAGATGTTACTGAGGTGTGTTTTATGTACAAAGGTCTGTTCAGCTACTCATTTATCAAAGACAAGCGTTAGTGTTCATGTTGTGTGCCCAAAGCTAAGTTTGCTAGCAGAGCTCACACATTTACGTTTTTGCTGACATTATTTCTTCTGTCAAGTTAGAGCCAGCATGCAACTGACCTTTATAAGCTGAGTCATAAACTTTTTTCTGTTCCCATTGTGGCTTACCACAACATAGACCCCTCCAGGGCAGCAAGCATTCCCCTTCACACCCCTCCCTGGGGGTGTCTGTCACCTCCAGACCGAGGCAGGGTAAGGCCCAAGGACATTGTCAGGGGCGTGCATCAGTAAGGCAAAGATGCTTTCTTCATCCCTTATCGAATAGAAGGTTAGTGTGCCATCAGTGTGCTCTGCCTTTCTCTCAGAGGGACTTCTGGTTTTGATTCCTACTTGATACCATGTGTTGCAGGCAGGCCCCTTGGAGCAAGACCAGGGTAAGGAAATAGAAGAACAGAGACCAGGATAAGGAAATAGAAGAACAGAGTAGAAAATGGCATTTATTGTTTTCTACTCACCTCCCTGCTGGGTGTTTCCATGATTCTTAGCAGAAAGAGCACTACAGTGCGTTCTGCAAGGTCGCAGATCTTAAGGTCATACTGCAAAAGGCAGTTCAGCAACACTTTTCAGCAGCCAGGCTCAAAGCACTTATTAAGAACCATGACAGCATCAGGCCAGGATGTTAGTGAGTGTTCCGGTTCTGGAGTTTCATAATCGTCCATGGTGAAATGAAGTCTGACCCCAAGACCAGGAAAAATCTTTTCTATCACTTCAATTTCACTACTCCCCTCTCTCACAGAGGAAAAAGACCCTTTTTGGTGAATGAAAGAGCAGCTCGAATTCTGCAGTCAAGCCTGTGCTTCTGCTGAAGTCACAGTGACAGCTGCAGTTATGAACTTCAGTATGAAGATTTTACGAACATCCCCGCATTCCTCTAAGAACTGGCTAAGACTGCCTTGCATTTCACACAGTCTTCTTTCAGACATCAGGTAGCAACTCCTTTTGGTCATTAGTGGCTTGGACTGACACTGAAATGTTAAGTAGTCCAAAAGATTACAAATCCATCATCAACAGGATCTGAACAGCTACTTCACTGCTTCCCACTTCAATTACTATATGCAAAAAGTTGTCCTGATCTTTAGGTTTTTAGTAACATCACTTTGCTTGTAGGAAGGGTTCAAGGACCAAAAAAACTGCCAGGTATGGAAAGGGATTGATTCAGGGATCTCTTGAGGAAGCTCAATCCATATAAACCTGATGGGCTGCACCCAAGGGTGTTGTCATTCTGAGGCTGCTTACTGTCATCACTGAAAGGTCATGGAGGCTGGGGAGGTCTTCTGTAACTGCAGAAAGGCAGATGATGCACCCATCTTCAGAAAGGGCATGCAGGACAATCTAGGGAAATACTGAACAATCATGGAGTGAGCCATCTTGGCAGAAGTTTCCAGGCACATGAAGGAGAAGGTGGTGATTTGAAACAGCCAGCATGGATTCACAAGAGTAAATCATGCTAGACCAACTTAATTGTCTCTTGTGATGAGGTGACTTTATCTGTCGAAGACGCAAAAGGAGACAATGTTGTCTACCTTGAGTTAGGAAGGCTTTCCATGTAGTCTCACACAGAATCCTTGTATCCCAATAATGTGAAGCTAGGCAAAAAACTAACCCAATCATTGGTCGGTCAAAAGGCTCTGTCTCCACTGGTTACACTGGAGTTTTTTTGGGGTCTGGCTGGTCTGATACCTTTATCAATGACTTGGAGGAAGAGATGGGATGCAGTACTGTCAGATCTGTGGACTGATTATACTTAATGGAGAGTGTACCTGATATGCTAGAGATCAGGCCTGCCATTCAGAGAGATTTACACTTGCCCGAGGACTAGGCCAACAGGAACATGATGAAGTTCAGTCAGGACAAATAGAGAGTTCTTTATCTCAGATGGATTAACCCCTTGGCTTGGTTAGCTACTTTGCTGAAAAGGACATGGGAGGCATGGGGCAGGCTGAACAGGAGTCAGTGGTGAACTGTGGCAGCAGTGAAAGTGCATCAGACTATCAACAGGAGCACAGATGGCAGATCAAGGAGATTGATTATTCTGTTTTACTCAGCACTCATTAGACCACAGCTGGCATAGTGGGTCCAGTCTAGAGGCTCCCAGTACATGACAGCTGCTGGCAGCTTTGAACGACTCCATTGGAGGGTCAGCAGGACGGCTGGAGGCTGAAGCATGAGAACTGTGAGGAGAGGGTGAGGCATTGGGGTTTGTTCAGCCTATGGAAGAGAACAGCAATTTTCCAGTTCCTAAGAAAAGGTTACCAAGAAGATAGGGCTGGGCTTTCTGCCAAAGAATGAGAGACAAAGGCTGTAACGAGCAGGGGAGGTGCTGGTTAGATAGAAGGGAGAAAAAAAAAGACACAACGGGAATAATTAGGTAGTGGAATAGATTACCCAGATGGGTTGTGCAGTCTTCACATACGGATTTTTTAAGACCTGACTGGACAAACATTCATAAGGGACCTCAGACCTCCCAAAGTCCCTTCCATTCTGAATTATTTTATGATAAACCTCAGAATGGATATTCTCCATCTCCTCTGCAGAATTTCCTCCATGTAATACAGTTCTCATCAATCTGTGTATCTGAAGTCAGTGTATATGCTGCTATTCACCCCACAGAGCAGGAAAACTACATAAAAGGTTGCCCCTCTAGTTTTAACTAAACAAGAACTAAGACAATTTGGGCAAGAACAACACTAGACAGGATGAGACAACATTTTTTTATTGTTTAATACAAGTGACTAGATTAAGAGATCTGAAATATTGTAAAGCAATATACATACTGAATAAATAATATGCACAGGAGTCATGTCTACATTGTAACACTGGCTAGTTATTCAGAATACTTCAAATAAATCCAGTGACATTGGATAAAGTCCATAAAAATGCTATCTTGTCTTCCCTTGTATGAAATTGTTCAAGTATAAAAAAATCCAATACAGTGTAAAATATTAAATTCCATTTCGGTCAAGAATAAAAATTGCAAGTATTGTAGTTTCACAGGACAATGTAAAGCAGCATTTTCTAGCAAAGGGAAAAATAGTCAGTCTACATACAGATGAGTGAGAAAACGGCACTAATGTATTTGAGAGGTCTACATGAATAACTAGTAGAGGGAAAAAGAATGAACTAGCAATATTTTATGTAAAAACCTAAAAAAGTGTTAAGAGTACCCTCATACAGTGCACATACTCAATTTAAATAAATCCAAGTCAACATCCTTAGTTAATTAGGTTAATATTTAATATGCTACATCTAAGCCTACTAAATAATTTATACCATGAGATGAATACATAATTTTACAGTGTCACATCTAAAGTCGCTTTCTTTAGAGCGCAGCATAGTAAAACTTTCAAAATAAATATTTCTTTTTAAATAGCATAACAATTAAGGCACAGTATAAATCACATACCATTAACCCTTCAAGAACTGCAGTCTTGGTAACAAAAAGTCGCCTTGTGTACTGTATGTTTGCTAATAAATATTTTAAATATAATCCTGAAATAGATATTAAAATTGTACAAATGGTTTCAGAAAAAAAATTCCCTTAAAACAGTTCTTAAAAGGTTTTAATTCATTAGGCTTCTTCCTGCCTTTATTCACAAGTTACGAATAGATGCAATAAATAGAAAGAGAAGGCTGTTGTAGTAAAGGGCTGATCCTATTTTAGAATCAGAATAGCTGACACCAGCAGTTAAAGTTTCCCAAAAGTGAAACGGGATGGGGCGAGGGATTAGGATGTGACAAGCTCATCACATGAGCACAAGTGATGTGTTCTGTCCAGAACTGTCTGTGTTATTGATTGTCTCTACAGCTGTTGCACCCCTTACTTCCACATCACTTGCTCCATAGTTCCACTCATCCAGAGGACAGAGAAGAAAATAACTTTGGTGCCTGTCCGCCATCTTACTAGCTGGCCATCTTCCTTGGGTTGTTTGGTGCCCATCAGTGAGACAGTGACAAGGTCCTGTCTCACAAAGATAACTTCTGAAAGCTAGAAAGGACAATCAGTGATTTAAGCTCGTTTCCTCTTAAAACGGATCAAGGTTACATATTGCTGACTCAAGTTTTTTCCCTGGTTCAAGCTTTTCAAATACCATTTTCTTACTTATAAAAGGCAGTTTTGCTTCCCTGATACTGTAGAAAGTACATCTTTGCTTTTTTTTGGTTCTTTTTTGTTTGTTTGAAAATATGAAGTCCCATTGCTACTCCTGCCACTCTTTCATGACAGTACAGTATTTTTCCCCCCATTATCTTCTGGCTTGATACTTGAAACTAGACATGCCGCACTACCCTTCCCCTCTACCAACATGATTTGGATGCATACTGTATGAAGACAGCGGAATAAAAATCTTTAGTTTCGCAATAGCATCGCTTTCCTTAAAGCTCCTTAGTTACTATCAATTGTCTCTGTTAACTACTTATACTGGAAGGCTGAGAAAGAGGAAGAGAGAGCACGAGCTTCCTTCAGGAGTCCCTCTGCTATTGCATGCGGTCTGTCTGCAGCTGTTGGGGCTGGTACTGGCCGAAAGCCGCCGCGGCCGCTGCGGCCGTGCCGGGTGCCGCTGCGGTGAGGGGCTGCTGCACGGCGTAGCCGTAGCCCCCGGCCGCCACGTAGCCGGCGGCGGCGGCCGGCGAGGCAGCGTACGGGTACTGCTCGTAGGCGGCTGCCGCCGCCGAGTACTGCGCGTACGCCGCTCCGGTGTAGTCGATGTAGGGCGTGGTGGAAGCAGCGGCTGCTGCGGGCTGCACGTGGGGAATTACCACTCCGGGCTGCACAAAAGCCTGTGGATAGACATAGTGAGCGGGTATCCTGTTGAAAGATGGGAGAGGGGGTTAGAGTTGGTACGCGAGTCAGCGCCTAAGTGTCATATCCATACTCCGAACTAAAACAAACTCAATTTAGTTGTTGTTATGTGCATAGGGTTGCCACAATAACTTGACTCAATGGACCAATTATCAGTTCACTGGCCCGAAGAGATGCATCGCTCCAAAGCACAGCATTGTAGCTGAGCTAAGTCAGGGTGTTCGGTGTTCCTTGAGGATAGTATCTTTAACGCCATTCAAATCTTTAGAAGGACCAGCATTACTGATGTCTGTTTTAAGACAACTCTGAAGGATTAAGCTTGATTATTCCATCTAGAAAATTGCAGTACTTGTTTTTCAAATCATCTGTAAGTCATTTTTATTACCCTGCTTCTCTCTTAACTACTCGACTGTTAGTAAAATTATTTCCTGCAATACTTTTATTATTAGTAACTGAGCAGTTTGACAGCATCACTGTACTGAGTTTGACAACAGGCCAATAAGGCAACAAAATGGTTGAACCCTGACTTTATGTCAAGTCTTCCCAGGAAGGCGTGTTAAGAGTGTATTGTGGCAACCCTACTTAAGTTGCTATGCAGACTCAGCACACATTAATTTCTCTGCAACCTCAGTCACCCTTATTAAAAATAAGAAAAAAAAACCAACACAGGCGACAAAGGAGTTTAAATAGAGTTCACAAGTGTGGTAAACACAGCAAGAATCACACTTTCCAAACGAACGATAGTGCAGCTCACTCCGTCACAAGAGGCCATTGAGGGGAAGCTACATAGATGCTATCAAAATCCATAACAGTGCCTCCTAAGTACATGTGCATCACACTTTTTATAGAAGTTCATAAGGACACAAGGGTCAAACCTGTTTGATTATCAGGTCACTGATGTCCTGTTTTGTGCCAGCTTGTTTATTTCTATGCAAGACATACAGCATAGAGTGTTTTGGGAGGTGGGCATAAGATTAAGTGTAAAGAGATCTGGTGCTTAACAAAAGCAAAAAACCCACAAACTTACAGTTTAAGAAATAACCTTTCTGAATGGAGGAGTACACACTTTCCCATCCAAGTCACAAAATTTGCTTTCTTGGCTTGTTTACTTAGCCCTTTAGTTTTAAAAACTGGTCATATAATTGTCTTAGCACACAAGTGTACACACATGTTAATCTCATGGTTGGATTTTCTCATTTCGTATGAATTTTAAAAAATACTCTGTGTAATTCTTGTTTCACATTCATAACCCTGTCTTGCATCTGAATTTCCAAAGAGAAGTCCTTCACATATGCAACTCCTTCCCAGCCAGTGAATCTCTACAAATGCATGAAAAACTTCTTGTGCAGATTCACTATTTCATACTGAACTTTACCTTTATAGACAACTCTAGAGACTGCACCAACCTTTTAAAACGCTTTAAGCACAGATGAAAATTGCAATGGTAAAAAGTGTCCTCTATTCTCCAAATTCAAGATTTCATGAAAAGGGTTTGCTGGGGTTTGTTTGTGTCATTTTTAAAATAGCTTTAAGATGTACTTAAGTGGTCAACAAGGAAACATTTGCAATCAGAAGGGACACTGTCAATTAGAATCATAGCAAAACATAGTTTAAAATACGTGATAGACTTTAAAACAGCTTAGTTTTCTTTTTCAGAAAAAAAGAGCTCAGTTGCTTGAATAGGAGTATTAGCAGAGAGAAATGTTCAGTTGCCGTATTTAAGACATGAACACCACAATCCTAAAAACCCAACATGTCACTGAAATTCATTTCCTACTGTGGGAAGGAGAAATTAAAAAACAACAACAAAAAAAAGAGTGACAGGGAGGGATTGGGAAGGGAAAGAAAACATAAAACAAAACCGTAAGTTGGGTTTTTAACACTCACCTAATTTATGAAGTGATTAGCCAGAAGTGCATTTGAAGCATACTTAAGCTGGCTCTGTGCATTTAAATACACATCATTACCTGAGCTCTCCATATGCATGAGCATAAGCAAGCATTTTGTATTGGTCACCAACCAAGTACAGTTCTAATAAACATAATACCGTGTTTCTTACGCATTTAAGGAAAGAGGTATAAAAACAAATTTGAAGTCACCGAGAGCCTCTTTTCCATCATGAAGAGTCCATTTACACCACATCAAAGGAATCTTTACATTTAGCATTTATGGAAGAGAGTAATTCTAACAGAACAGACAGTAAGCAAGCTTATCGGGCTGCTTGTGTTGACTTGAACTGATGTTACTAAGATTTTCTGAAGACACTTGGGACACTCGGCCATATCCTTGAAAAAGACAGAAAGATACATGTGCTTCCACATAAGCTCTTGTGACTTGGTTTATTTAAGCCAAGAAACTAACAGGTGGTGAAGTTATGAAACATTATCTGTTTGCCACATCTTAGCCTACAATAAACATAAACCCTGTGCAGGCTCCTCTCCACCATGCCATTTAACACATGATGATTGACAGCATAAGCTGCAGTGGGGCTATTTTTGATCATCTGTCATGCTACAACTGTTTTGAGTCAAGTAAAATGGCTTTATATGGCCAAAGTAAATTTCTACCTACTGCAGAGGCCAGGACATGAAGATCTCAGCCATTCAGAACCCAACTGCTTTTCATGCTCTGCCAGGTCAAAAGCTGAAAAAGCAATTCCCAGTTACGCTGGAAATCCTTAATATCCTTAATTTTAAATAAAAACTGCTGCTTTACTTTTCAGAGTGATAGTGTGAGAAATGCATAGGATTTAAGCTCTCTTTCCTGGCAGTTTTTATTTTGGAATGTGTATTTACTGTTCTATGCTTTTGCAATAAAGGAAAATAGAAGGCGTGTTTAGCAATAACTGTAGCTTTGAGATGCTCAAAATTCAATGACCTACATCCCTGCCACGTGCCTTAAGACTTTCTTTGTTGTTATAACAGAAGATTTATGTTTATCTAAAGACCTCAAAAATAATCCTATAGGAAACAATAAAGTGAACGATAATTTCAAAGGAAAGAAGGGACTTTTCAGACTAATGCAGAGAGCTGTGGCATACAGAAATTCAGCAGTAACAGTGCATCTTTAACTCTCAGCATTACATTCTCACAAAAGTAGGTATTTAAACAAAATGTTTTGCTTTGGCCCTTGCATGGCATCATCTGCTTTTGGAAGCATAATTAAAGAGTAGATTTTCACCAATGAACAGCTTTCCATTTAACAGAAATAGGTTACATAAACATAAAACATACAAGACCCTTCCTATGTTTCCTTTTATCTGATAACCACTAAGAGGACATAACAGCGGGCTAACTTCTGACTGTTCCAGCTTCATTCCCTCTTTTCAGACTATCTGTAGTCTAGTATTATAAAGGTCTTTTGATCACAAACTCAAGAGGGGGCTTTTCCTTCTCTCTTAAGAAAGGCAGATTTGCCTAACTCTTGGAAGATATCAAGCATGTCACATCAGCTAACCATTTGATAATGCACTTCATAACTTTGGATTTAACTCTGGTCTTACTGAAAACAGTGGGAATGTTTTCATTTTGATCGAAGTACAGTTTTTAGACAGAAAATAAAGAAAAAAATCTCCACAACAGTTACGTCCTACATCAGTATCTCTGTATAAGCCCAAATTTTCCCACCAATATTAAAGTAAAAATTACATTAGCAAAACAAGGAAAGCTATCTTGGGAAGCAAAGCCATCTTCCCCCTCCATAAATTCCTGTTGAATTCAGAGATAGTATTTCAATAAACAATCCTGAAAACAAAGCTGTATAAATAACCAGTCCTGTGATCAAACAGCTTTCTACAAAACACACCAACAGTAAGATAGATGCTGAATGTAAAAAGCAAGAAGAAATGTTATTTGGTGGATAAACTGATCTATGCAGCACTGAATACAAAAAAATTCCCTGCATTTTAAATGCATCATGCATTGAAACTAATCTAGTTTCTGTCTCCCTCCACCACAACAGTGTTGTACTTGAATCAGAATATTGAACTTCTGCATCTGCTCGGTAAAAGTAATGTAACATAATCAAATTATTTTAAGTTTATTATTTGAGAGATGGGAAACCATATGTTGTGGATGCCCCATCTCTCAAAGAGTTCAAGGCCAGGTTGGATAGAGCTCTGAGCAACATGGTCTAGGGAAAGGTGTCTCTGTCCATGGCAGGGGTTGGACCAACATGATCTTTAAAGTCCCTTCCAACCCAGGCCATTCTATGATTCTAAAACACAGCTGACCGTACCAAAATAGGGCAGCACCTCACTGATTTGCACTCTATTAGGAAAAAAACCCCAAAACTCAACCACAAAACATTTGAAGCTTTTGTGTATGGATTAGCTGAGTATTGGTAGTGAATCACCACTACAGCCTGCTTCACACAGCGTATTAGTGAAGTGTACTTCCAAAGTGCAACTGCACAGGAAGAACAAAGCTTTAAGGTGACCATGTATTTCAGTGCAATCCATGCAGCAACCTCCTAAGAGTGAACTCGTCAACAGGAGGAGATTCAAATAAGCACTGAAACATGTCCTCTTACTGTCAATGAAGTGAATGAAGACGTTCATTCATCCTAATGGATGCTGTTCTTCTTAATCTGAACTACATACTTTAGATAAAGATACAGGTCACTGGAAATTTTGAGAAGGAAGCAGGATTAGTAATGTCCATTGTTTACACGTAGTAAAAGAAATGCAAGAGCCAAGGATGAAAAATTACCAGTTTCATATATACATGACTCTGCAACCAACACTCCTTCAGATTTATGTGCAATGCATTAGAAATACAACCTTATTCTTGCTGGAAGGATTTCCCTGACCTAAACATGGTTTATGTCATCTATCGTTGGCTCTGGGTAAGGAAAGCAAGAAAGACTCCTACATTAGCACAGTCCTTTAAGCAAGGGACTGCCACAGGTCCTCCTTTTCTGTTGTGCTCAGCAAATACGCAGTCTCTCCACAGCTGATCCCTGCACAATTCAGTAGTTCCCTTTTCAGCAAGTATTTTAACAGCTCTGGAGACGACGTGTTCTGCTTCCTGCCTACCTTATTGCAGGCATCATAAACTGATCGCTGCATACATATTCTGACATCTCCTCACACTTCAAAGAAGCAAGCAAAATACAGTAGAGGATAATCATAAGAAGGTAAAAAAAAAAAAAAGTTTTTTACAGCCTCCCCACTCTCAGAAGAATCAACAAGCTCTTTTAAAATTACATGAAGTTTCTAGGAAAACTTTTTCCTGTGGTTTTCAGGATAGGAACCGTTTCCTTCCATTCTGTCAAATCAAATTACCAAGAAGCTATTGTTGCTTAATAACAGATAGGTACGATATTCTAAAACTATTCCAGTCAAATAAACAAAATACATTTGTGACACATTTTCCCTACTTTATTGTTAGCTTATGCATTAATTAGCAAAATGCACTATTTCACAATGAGTTTCTCAGTCAGTGTGCATTAGTGAAGTGACACTCTATGGAAAGCTTAAAGCAGACTTCACCTCCTAATGATATGTCTATAAAAAGCAAGAGTTAGATCCACTTAGGAATAGTTTATACTCAAATTCAGGAGAAATGCACTACATATTAAAGACAGATTGAAGAAAAAAAACCCCTCAAATTAGAAAGCCCAAATGGACGCACACCGTTAATAAGGAGCTCCACACCCTTCCCAAGAAAAACCCCTCCAAAAATTATGAACATGCAAGCAATATGTTGATTTACTTAAAAATCAAGAAGTCACACAATTTAGCACTCACTACAAAATACGGTTAAAAAAGTCACAGGCTACAGCTTGAAAGCAAGGAAAAAAAAGGCCCTTTGCTCCCCATGGCAAAGTCACTCCTCAACAACAAAACCAAAATTAAAAAGACCCCCCCCAAAAAACTTTCACTACAGCTCTTTCAATTAAATAAAAGCACACAGTTTAGCTATCAACACCACTTCATTACTGTAATAAATAAAAAAAAAAAGCACACGGAGGTCTATTGACTATATGAAAAAACATACATGCATCGTTAATCACCATTTTAGCTTGTGTTTGAGTCTACTGGTTACAGAGTTTAATTCCAAACAGAACTATTCCACCTCTTATCATCATATCCTTCTGATCAGTTATCTTAACTGTAAACGATCCCTGTCAGATTAGAAAGAGATAAATAACATTGAGTCAAGCTGAAAAAAGAGAAATGGGGCACAGCAATTTTGCATCAAGTCATACCTCCTTGTTTTATCATAGGGTCATGTGGGACTGGACTGCTTAGTCGGAGGGGCCACGTCCCACACAGCTTGACTCAGCTGTGGCATTTAGAACATGACCAACAAGGTGAGTGCATTTATGGGTATACATTTATAAATCTGAGAGCTTCAGCATTGCTGGCCAGCTTTAAGGATGCTACTGCAAGAGGCCTTCAACAATCATACTTTTTCCTTTTTTTTTTTTTTAAAGATTTTTTCCTCCCCTGTTTGAGGTCCCATTGAACAGACTTACCCGAAAGGCCGCTGTATGAGAGCTGGATGAAGCTGCTGGACACCGAAGGCAAAACCTACCAACAAAAACACATCACATTCTCTGTGTGGGTGTTTTTTTGGCCACTTATTTATGCTATATATATACACACACAAAAAACACAGAGTAAGAGCTTTCACTAACAGCCTGCAGTAACAACATCTGAAAGGCTGTAGAACCAAAAATTAGAAAGCAAAATGTATCAATCCATACACACACACACACACAGAGAACTTAAACCAGTAAAGCACACACTTTCCTAGAGATGTTTAGGAAAATGACTTTTTCTAAACAAGCACAGGGTTTTTGTTCACAGTTTACTTGGTGCTCCATTCTGATCCCTAATTTTAGCATCTGAAGGATTAGATGATACTTTCCATTCATCTGTGTATTTGTGTAATTTCTACAGACTTAAAATTTCAGTCACCCCTACTCATGAGGACTTAGCACAGGGGGTCAAATCCCAACTTCATTTCTGTTCTTCAAACACCCTAGTATAAACCCTGTCCTTCCTTGGGGGCACTTAATTACTTGCACAAGTGTTCATCAGGCTAAACACGGGGGAATTCGGAATGGCCTCCTTTAGAGCACAAACGTGCACACACTCCACACTCCTCTCACTCTTGCTGCAAAGCAGCAGTCTGGGAAGTGGCTAGGACATCAGATTGTCTCAGATGTGGTCATAGGAAGAGCCATTTAATTTTAAAATGTGCATAATAGCTCCCATCTGCTTGAGAAGTTTGCATTAAGATATTGTTTGTATTAATAAGACCGCACACATTGGAAGCGATTCACTCCTAGGCCAATCTTACCCTGCAACGATACTGTAAATGGTCAGCGCCACCACATTCCCAGCAGCAGGAATAACCAATGAAGTGTTTGAGCTGTGGAGGTCTTCCTGGGGAACTCCAGATTATTTTATCTCTGATCGCTTTTGTTTTTAAATAAGGCACATGTGCAAAATAGCCAGAAAGTTACTACACACTGCATTTAAAAATCTAAACGAAAGCACGCCCAACTGTGCGCGTACTTCAGGAAGGTGGAGGGCAGCACTACCTTTTTTGAAGTTTTACTCTCTTCAGAAACCTGAGGTACGGAAAGAAAAGCCATTCGGGGCCGCTTCCTCACCTGGCTGCATTATCCGCGGCTTAGCACCCAGGTACGCCAGGTTCACGTTGGCTTTCCTGCCATCGATGATGGGGTTGGGGTCCTTACAAGCCCTTTCAGCAGCAGCTCTGTCAGCCATGGTGACCTTAACGGGCGATGCCGCGCATTAGATCCCTTTCCGCGGGGAAGGAGAAGCCTCCCGCCCACAGCAGCGACCCGGCCG
>VZTI01000615.1:110089-148943 GCA_013397865.1 Struthidea cinerea | reverse complement strand
TTTTTATTTTATTTTTTGTCCTCTCTTCCCCCGCCCCCCGTTTTCCCCCCGCCACCCAGCTACAATGCAATTCCCTTCTGCCTTTGCAGACCCAGCCTCCTCCTCCTTCAAGAGCGGAGCCTCGCAGCCTCCGGCGGTTTTGAGCTAGGTACCGGCAAAAGAAGGAGGGGAGGCCGGGCAGCAGCCAGCCTGGCGGCCGTAGCGCTGGAAACGAGCAGAAGCAGCAGCTGGTAGAGGAGTGCAAGGCCTGGCCTCTAACAACTGAGTGGCCTCCCCCCTAAAAGCCACCGGGTCGGGCACTCTCGGTTGGTTCCTCCTCCTCTTCGCAGGGGCGGGGACGGCGGTGGGGCGGACCTCGCGCTCGGCCGCGGCGCAGCCGGGGCTGACACACAGCTGTTGGCAACAGCTGGATGCCCCCCGTGCGGCGGCAGCTGGGCTTCGGGGCCGCCAGGGAAAGGGTCGGCCTCAGAGGTGCCCCTCGGGGAGGTCCGGTGCCCTTCGAGACAGGTTTGCTCCAAATAGTAAGTGCCAGGAGACAGGGTCCGGTGGGGTCAGCGGTGCCCGGCTGGCCAGAGAGCCCGCGGGCAGAGCCGGCTCACTGGTTGCTGGCGGTCCTCAAATGGTTCGATCCCTCCCGGAAGGCTTGTGGTCAAACCCCTGCAACCTTCATGTACTGCTCTCTCCAGGCTAGCAAAACCACGATGCTGCAACACATCCATTTTTACTGTGGTGGTGCTGGTGGTTGTGGTTCTTGGTGTTCGTTTGGTCACAAGATGAAAAAAAATGGTAAAGCTGTTTGCCTTGTTTTTCTCTTCTCTTGCTGCCTCTGCCCAATGCTGGGACTGGGAAGGATGAAGAGAAACATAAAGAAAGGAATGTCTGTGTGACATGAAGAGACAGGACTATGGGAGTTGGGGAGAAGGGAGACTCACAGGGAGACCAGAAGGATGGGAGGAAGGTTAAAGATTGGGGAAAACAGATGTACATATGTGTATAGACTTCTAAAACATTCCCTTGCAGTTCCAAAGTCTTGATAAGTACTGTGTGTCTCTTTTTCCTCTCTCACTTTCTTCCTCTGTCTGCCAGGCTTTTCCCTATGAAGGCTTTTTCCCTTAGGAAAAAGAGCAATGCATCATTTGCAGCACAGACTTTCACAAAGTTCTTCAGTCCCTCCAGCACCAAACATTAACTGTAATGAGAGCACTTAGCCCTAAACTCAGGCCCTGCTGGCCCATATCTAACCTTGGGTCCATTTGGTTTTTTCATCAGTAATTTTCCTAGTTCTAATGGCTTATACAATACTAAGCCATGCTGTCACTAAACACTACTTGATCCTTCAGACTCTCCAGATTAAATTTGATTTAACATGTTAGGACTAACTCAGGTGAAATCTAGCAACCTCAGCAGGATGAGACATAAATGTTGCTTTTCAACTGATATTACGACAAGCCCTTAATCTTCACCTGAATTCAGTTAGGTCATCTAACTCTGTCCCCAAATGTCTTCCAGCTTGACTCTCATGTTGGTCTGGAACATTGTGTTAAACCTGACACTCCAGCCACTTCTGTTCTGAGGGCTAATCGTAACTTTAAACTCTGGCCCAGTGACCTGAACTTAAATACTAGCCCAGCTAAGGGTGTCAGTGCTCAATGGAGCCCTGCAGCACACAGCCCACTTAGGAGTGCATTTAACTTCTCAGACCCCTGTGGACCTGGAAGATGAACTTCAACTAAAACCAAATGTAGTCCACCCCATCACATTTCCGTTCCTTTGCTGTGCCCAGCACTCCTGAGTGTCTTGTGGTGTCTGCAGGAAGGGTGAATTAGCCTGGCTTTGCAGTCATTACACAAACTCCTGTATTAAGGCCAGAAAAGCAACACTTGGCTGTCCCAGAACTACTTGCAGGTGTATTTAGGAGTTCACCTTTTTCAGCCCAAGTGGCAGCCGGATAACTTTGACAGACCCAAACCCAAACCCTAGCTTTTTTGGTCTATCAGCAACAGCAGGTCTTCCAGGATTCAGAAAAAGCCCTAACTTTCCACATCTATGTCTCAACAAAAGACAAATTTCTTGCATTTAGGTAGGGTTCATCATGCAGCCCTTGTTCATACTGATGATTCAAAGTATCTGCAGTACAGTTTTCAACCTAGTCTGACAGGCTAACACATCCTCTTTTGTAAAACCAGAAGTGACTCTGGCCATTAACAGATCAAAATGTATCCTGTAAGCTATGCTACAACAGTTCTACTACTGTATTAGTACCCTCAATTTAAAATGGCAATCCCAGTAAAATTCAGGAATAAATACAATTCTCTAGCCCATTCATTCCTATAACTGAACTGTATCACTATCACAGCAAAACAACCCCTACTATTGAAGGATAACTCCTCAAAACTCAGTTTTACCTTCAAGCATCAGGCCTTTTTCTACTTTGGTGGTCCTGACAGAATCCAAGGTATGATTTTCCAGCCTTAGGATTCCTAGGAATCCTTACCTAAATCCCAGAGAAGTGATACCTTGTCATTTGCAACTTCCTCTAGTGCATTCAGTCCACTGTCAACACAAGCCTTTATTTTTGTGTGGCATAACCTATGACAAACAAACACAGGCCTCCAGCTCTTGGATTCATGATCTTATGACCAAACTGTGGCTGATTTGATTCTACTAGCGACAAGCTATCTAATCCTTCAGCAGCCCTCAGAAATAAAAGTATTTCCAACCGTATCTCAGTCTTAATAATCACTTTAGGTTTATCCAAAGAGAAAGGTGACCTCTATCATATGGAAATTAATTAAAGACCATTTGAACACTTTAGTGATCAGGAATATATTGTATACTTCTCTCCTATACCATATGTTAACTCCCCATTTTGGGCTAGTCTTAACCCAAAGGAGGTTATCACAAACAGCCTAGGAAGGGAGTTCTTTCAGTTGACACCTGTCGGGAAAATGTTCTGGCCTGATTGGGATTTGTGTCTTTGTGGAAACCTAGCTGGGGCTAGGTTTCCACAAAGCTTGAAGAGCAAGGTTCATCTACGGAACCGGTAGGTACCACAAAAAACTGATGAATCTGGATGAATTCAGATGAGGATTAGCCTGGAGTTAGCTTGAGTTGACGGGGCAGTGTTTACCTGGCCATGCTGGATGTCTGGCTAAGTTTGAAGTCAGACTAATGGATTTTAAGACTTAAAGGCATGGACTGTACAGCATTTACTGTGCTGAAGGGAAGTGTCATTTTCCCAGTTGCTTGAGATAATATGTATTTTGTGTTTTGAGATGGGTCAGCTGGATGACTTACTGCTAGGGATCTGGTTGTGGCTTTGGAATGCGAGTGTAGCAGAAAGAAATGTATTCCTAAATGCTGCAAATTTTGCAGGAGTGATGCCACTGGTGAAGGTGTGACAATTCAGGCAAGAAGTGAGAACATGTGGAAAGAGGAGTGTGTAGGTAGACCATTCCTGGGAGAGATGTGAAACTGAGGTTCCTAAACGCATGGAAATTTGGTAATTGAACCAGGGTCACCCCTGTTCTGGTGAGTACCACAAACAATAGTTCCCTGTAAAAGAGCAGTATTGGTCCTGTAGGCAGCTATTTTGGCTTTTTCAGGATCTCAGTTTTGAATCAAAGTAGAATATAGGCACCCAGGTCCTGCTGCAGTCTTCTATATCACTGGGAATTTCTCCTAGGTATGGAGGTATTGTTGCTGAAGGGTATTGTAGCTGACAATTACCTTCTATGTAATTTTAATGGCTTTAAAATATATATCTGATTCTATAAATGAGAAAGTGATCTAATGTTTCATTTGGAACCTAGTAACATGGATTAATGGGAGGAAACCCGAAAAGCTATCAGTCACAATTAATTAGTTTTACTCAGAGATTTTGTGTTTTTGCTGTCAAGGTAGGATAGAATAGACAGCTTTCCAGTTTACCAAATGTTGCCGCTCAGTGGTATCAGCATAACTGTAGTATCATGCTTTTTATTTATTTACGAGCACCATATGCCTGTCATGTCGGAAACCAGTGGATGTTATGTGTTCATTCATTAGGTTTCTGGAAACAACAAAGACCCCTGATTATATTGCACACCAGTCATTCTTGCTAGTGCTTTATTTCAGTAAATAATAGTGGTCTTCAGAACATTCACTACACTGTCAATAAAATGTGTCTGGAATATCTCTATATATCAACATATACATATAAACATACATATACATATACTTACACGCACATTTTATTTGCTAACACTATTATTAGAATGCCTGGGCCCTAAACCACCATGATTTGTTATATGGGGCTGAAAATAAAAGTAATTCTTTCTCTGTTAACCTAGTGAGACCATCAGTTTGGTCAGTGAGACATTTCTGCTGAAGTTCCATAATGCCATAGTTCCGTGAAAGCATTCAGCTAATTACATTAGGCACGGCTTTGTCTGCTAATCTGTGCACTTCCACCAACCACATCCCATTACAGAGAGGAACAGAATGTCTAACCTCTGCTCTGCTCAGTGCCTGTTACATGGGTGATAGTTTGTCTAGGGAAGCATAAAGTAGGTAGTACACTCATGTTCCAACAGATCACAGTGTGAGAAACTTGGAAACCTCATCATCTTCTCACTCTTCTTGCTGATCTACAATCTTTATCTAGGGTAAGTTCTTAAATTGTGAATTTCTGCTAAAAGTTTCCTAACCGGGAAGCTTTCACCACCTCTCTCCTGACAGTGCCCCCATTATAACAGATTTCATCATAGGATTCTTTTTTCCCCCGAAACCTATTAATGTTGCCATATTCCAAAGTCCCTTTTGTTACAGTATCTGAGCTCCAAGCCACATGATCTTCTAACTATGATAATGTCCTTATTCCCAATTAAATCACCAAATGTTGACCACCAGGGGTAGTTTCTGATGGGAATATTTTTCCCTTTAAAGGGCGGTGGAAGAGGTGACACAGAATTTCAGCGATCCAGCAAACGAAACTCAAGGCTTGTGGAACTGTAAATTTAAGACACGTTGCCTATCTATAGGAAAATAATAGGCATGTCAGGTGAAGCAGGGGTGAATGATGAGTGAAGCCAGAAGGTTGAATGCATCCATAAGAGTTACAGTGAGTGTGTCATATTGGTAGGGGAACAGGAGGAAAAGGTATGTTAGAAAAAAACCCAAGGAAAGGGTCATGAGTGCTATACTGAATAGTGCTGTCCAGTCCTAGAACAGGTCAGAAGGTAGAATGAGGCTGGTGCCTGGCATGAACTGAAGTTGTCCTATGATGCTGTAATGGAGGGAGTGCTGATGCCAGAGGCTGAACCTGCAAAATCACAAAGCTCTCACACCTACCAAGTGACACACTCAGGGTTAGAACAATGATTCTTAATGTTGACAAGCAAGGCAGTTGTGCCAGGGAAGGAATAAATCAGGATTTGCAGACTAGCTAAAGATTAGAAATTGGAGTGTGAAACACCTGACTCTTATACTTCCCTGTCCTGGTCACAGGCAACTAAGAGACAGACATTTAACAAATCTGCAAAATCCCATTGATGTTCTGTGTGGCATAACAGCTGCATGACTATCTACTAAGCACACTCCTGTGCATCTTTAAAACGTTGTACACCCACCCCACCACAATACCCAATGGGAAAACCAGTGCTTGGAGCTGTCTGCTGAGCCATATATACATAGCCTGGACTGATACAACCACGTAATTCATTACTTGCTTGTATTTTGTATGCAAAACAAGAAGTCCTGGTACAAAGAATATTGTTGAGAAAAAATTCTCAACCAGTCTAAACTGGTGAAGCACTGCTAAAAACAATGAAATTAAACCAACTTTCATCAGGTTTCATCCAATCTGCAGTCAAATAAGCTGGAAAAAACCAAAGGAAACAGAAATATGGGGATGCTGGTGAAAGAGAGCCACTAAACCCTTGCCAGTTATTATTACAAGGGATTAAACTGGCAGTCGACAAGCTGTGTGCCAGACATCAGCCTCATAGAACACGGCACATCTCTTAGCAGAAGTAGGTTAGTAGAAAAGTAATGTGGATACATGGATAGAAATGCAGAGAAGAGCTCATTCAAACACGTTTCAGCGCCTTAGTCCTCAGTGAGAAACTGATGACATGAATACCATAGTACTGCAGCTCTGGATTCAGGAATAGCCATGTCAATGGCCCTGTGCACTCTCAGCCCTCCAGACGAGTGACTCGCACTTTCCTGTCAGAGAGCTGGAAGGTTCTAATTTATGGCCAGAAAATACCACATCCTCATTTGTCAAGTTCAACCCAACCCAATTTTTTTTTTAAGGACTTAGTTCTTCTTGTATTGCTTGTACTGGGGAAACTGTGTTTGCAAGAAAATTTGCTTTCACCTCACTGCTGAAGTAATTAGAGTCCAAAATGTTCCCTTGACTACTTTTTCATTACTAGGAAAAGAGAGGTTTCAGTGTTTCTCACCACTCACCCAGGGATATGTCTGCTAATCACAGCATGAGCAAAGAAGAGAGAGAACTGCTCCACAGAAGTGTCCTCTCCTTTCCTTTGGAGGTATCTGGGGCACAAAGGCACATAGAGAAAGAGCAGATGAATTAAATTTGTACTCCATCTTCTTCTCACAGCATCTTTTGCTAGGCATGTGGAGGAGTTCTTCATGTTGTGACTTGGACAATCAGACGAGAGCTTGAGACTTTCTTTGCAAGGGCTGAAGAGAGGATTTAGGAGGAAAGATGGAATTTAGCCAGAGGTCATCACATTTATGCACTGTCCTCTCTCTGGATAGACAGTGTATTACCAGTCTCACCCATACTGTGCTCATGAGTTGTGTTATAGGAGAATGTAGCTTGTTTACGAGCTCAACCATGTTTTCTGATCCAAAGATATCATGTTGCTGTCAGATATTTTTAGTCTGAGCTTCTTACTATCCAGTATACTTTGCAGTCTTGGTTTCTTCAGCTAAAAATAGCCCCAATACAACAACAGCTTTTAGGTGGTTCCACTTGTTGGATTAGATGTGATTTGTTAAAAAAAAATAGCAGCATGTGATGGTCGTTCAGTGCCTTCATTCGAGAAGGACCTTGGAGAGATTTACTACCCTGCGCTGAGTCTCACCACCTGCTGCTGTGGTACAGCCAGCACTCCTCTGTAACACAGCATTCCTCTTCTTCAAGGACTGTCAGACCACATTATCTTTGCTGGTTCAGAGAGATTTTTTTTCCTGTCTGGTTTTTTTTCTCTTTTTCTTTTTTTGGTAGGTAGAAATGAGGTAACTTAGAATTTGGCCCAAACACTAAAGTGGAATAACCCTCCATCTGCAAAAGATCGTGGAGGCTTTCTTCACACCCTGCCAAAAGGTCAGGATCTCTGTAGTACGATCCCTTGGTAAGGTGACACCTGCAGGTACACAGCACTATTCCCATCTGCCTGTGATATCCAAGCAGAAGTGATTCAGAAGGGAGGAGCTCTGCCTGCACTGAGTCACCATTGCTTTCTATATTTATCCTACAAATTTGAAAGTCAAATTCTGTCAAAAATTTACCTGTAAGTTTAACCTGTAAGATTCTAGCCCCAAGGGCTACAGCTTCAAAACTATGCAGCAGGTTGTTTTTTTGTTGTTTTGTTTTGCAGGACAAGTGGAAGTTTGAGCATGTTACCACTTGAGTAGCGGGAGTTTCGTCAGTGTAGCATCTACATACTCATTGCTGCAACCCAGTAAGGTAATGTGAGGTTTCTAAGCATTCTTACAGCCTTTATTGTCCTCAGTTGGAAAAGGCATGACTTTTGCCTTTAAAAAGAAGTAAAAAAACCCAACCAACCAAACTCAGGCTTTGTCATGAGAATAAAAATAGTACTGTTTGGCTGGTTTGTCATATTTGTCCCTTAGTCTTAAGTTTCACAGTTCATATAAGGTGTGAGGTTATGAAGTAGGACACAGAAAGCACATTGTGCTCTAATGCCTCCATTTTCACCTCCAGAAAGGACCTTTGCTGACAAAATACATCTGTGAGTGCGTTAACAGTGCTGTAACTACATTGTCCTTTGGTTAGCCATGTACGAGGATCAAATTGGATTTAATTCTACCGAAGAATTCTTGTGGCTTTGAAAAACGGACCCGGTCAACACGAAACAATTAAAATTTCATATTAACAGCATATGAGGATCAGGTATAGTGCTTGGATTTTTTAAGACACAAAATGTAGACTGTGTTTTGAGACCTAAGATAAGCATCCTGCCTACCCAATTAGCATTTGTCAAAGTCTGTTAATTTTCACTGAGGTTTATCAGTTCTTTTTAAAATTAGAGTCTGAGCAGTAATTTTTCTGAGATTTGCTCAATTTACCAAGATCTATCATGGAGTACAACAAAGTGACATAAAGAGAATTAGCTCACTTGCTGACCTGATCCTGCCCATTGTCTTTTCACTGGGAGCTGCTAGTATCTTGCCATGCACTGTTTCCCTAGGGCATTTGGGAAAAGGTATGAATATTGCATCTGCTGCAGGCGAGTGCCTGGGAGCTCAGTGGATCTGTGCAAAACTGACCTGCTGTCTGATCCGTACATATTCTACCATTTGAATAAGGCTAGACTAGGCAGGATTGCCTCAGTTCAAAGCACAACAGTCATTTAGGGGCCTAAAATGCAGTATCATTAAATCAGAATTAGGAGAAATTGCATTCCTGCACATTGGCTTTACTATACTGTCTTGCTGTCTACTCTTATACACAGACTGTCATGCATTCCATATTAAAAGCAGGTATACTTAATGAAATAATGAGACACCAACATCTTCGTGTTAAAGCATATTTTTTTAAACTCCCTGGGAAAATTCTTGGTCATTTCAGTCTATCAGCTATTTTCTTGGTACTTATTTTTCTCTTTTCATCTTTGAAACTCAATAAGGAAATAAAATACCAACATAAATAAATGAAGAAGAAGGTTTCTCAACACCAATAAGCTAGACAAAAGAAACAGAACACTAGAGAATGTTTATTTATTCATGACATCTTCATGAATGCCATACTTTGGAGGGAATGGGAGATTTTTGTTCATGTTTGACTCTCAAGCGTGTTAACAGGTTTTATTAAAATGGAGGGGTGGAGGGGAGGCAGCTGGCTTGAAAAAAATAGAGACCCTAAATGCAACCCAATTAGAAGTTCATGAGAAATACTAGTGAGTAAGAAGAATCATTTACATTTGATATTATATGCAGAGGATGGGAAAATATTTTCATAATCTTATTTAAATGGAGGAAATCTTTATGAAAGGATGCATAGTTGTGTGGTGGAAATACAGTTGGTTCTGAAGGATTTGTTTTGTTCTCTTCCCTGTTCTGTAAAAGCATCCTTTGTAAGTTTACTAGTTTTGTCCATGCTGTCATCCTAATAGGCATCTTCTGAAACATGTGAAAAGGCCCCTAGAAAATAACAGTTCCTTTTAATGAGTTCAGTATATGCACAAGTGTTTTCAAGATCTCAGAGTATCTCTGCGGTTGAGATCCATACTGTCTGTCTCTCTTTGTGACTGTTTTGAGTTAGCATGTAGCACAGGGAGTTCTGGCTTGGGGATTCTCTGTACTGCTGTGACCCTGGATGCATCAGGAAAACAGTCCTAAAAGTGAAATTCAGGAATTATGTAATAGTTTTCTCATCTCACTGACTAAGAATTGACAGCAAAGTATGAGAAGATAGAAGCAGGGAAAAACAACCCCCTGGACTGGCAAGGGTATAAATTAAACTTTCAGATCAGTCCCCAAGACGTGAAATTTCTCAGAGCCCCGTCTTTGCAATGTATTGTGTAACTTCTCTTACCACAGAAGCTTAGGGACTCAGGTGGTGTCTAGCAACCTTAAAGTCCATGTGTACCACAACCATGCCTCAGATCAGGTTCAAGAAAACAGTCACTAGAGTCTGTTTGCTGTTTGTATGGTCTGCCTAATGTCACTTCAAGTTATCTGATAGCAGTTCTTAAAATGCTGGCAGTTTCCATGCTGTTAGGCAAATGAGGCTTAGAAGAATTAACATGTATATATGGTCAGTGACACAATACAGAGCAATATGCGGGCTTTTCATTAAGTGTTTTTTTTGTAAATATTTTTCTGTCCACAGGATTCCTTTGCATTTATTTACATTTTCATTATTCTTTTTGAAAGAGCATGTGCATTAGAAAACAAATGTCAGATAACCCTACATTGCAGTTGTCACCCCCCATTAACAAACAGTCACATTGAGGGTGGGGGTACCCTCTCAATGCAAACAAAAAGGACCTCAGATTTTCATGAATTCCTCACCCATGCACAGGGGAACATGAAGACATTCTTTAATATAGGACAAGTCTAGTAGCATTTAATTTTACTAGGAATATTTGCTTTAAGACACTGTATTAGTAAAGAAGATAATATTATGCCAAAAATCCAGCTGCATGTTCCCAGAGAAGCCTGGGCTAATGTGCTGGTACTGCTGCCGTGGGTGCTAATGTGGGTGAGAGGTCATCAGTTTCCTTTGCTCTCTCTCTGCTGTGCCTAGAAGGTGAGTTGTGTCAGGAGGGGTTTGAAAGATGAAGATCAGAGGGAAAGTAGTTATGTCAGCTCCAAGTATTTTGTTGGTGATTTTCTAAATACCTTATTTCAGCTATAGCTCCTTTGCTAGTGTGAATTTCCTGCATTGATGAAAGAGAAGAAAAACAAACCCCAAAGTTTGCAAATCAGAGGCTCACTGAGCATATCCTTTGCTCCAGCATCTCTGTATGGCATTGCTGCTGTTTTGGTTGTGTGGAGGGTGTGGCTTGAACTTTACAAACCTAATGCCTCTCTTGCATAAATAGATTTCTCTTCTCCAAAATATCACATGATAATTATCATAAATAAATAAATGAATAAATCTACATTGGAGAGTGACCTCAATCTAAAACCTCTCGTCTGAGTTGGCACAGGTAACTGTGAAGAGACACTTAAAGATCAATATTAACAATTTAATCATTGATGTCAGATTGGCAAGGTCAGGCACACTGGGAGTTACAAAGGCTGATTTCATGAAGAACCATGATTTATATCGGTGTTTAAAAAAGCTGTCAGCTCCCACTGAACCTTCTCCCTTGAGTGGGGCAATCAGAAGTGTGGGTACTTTTTCGCCTCTTGCCCCAGCGCTAACACAGATTCTTGCACAGCCGACAAGACAATGAACAAACTTTTCTGACAGTCATGGCATGGAAAAGATCACTTCTCTCTACCGAAGAACTGTTTTCGTGAAAGTTCCACAATCTTAACAATCTCTGAGGACTGACCTCCTTTGCTGCATTTGGTTGACACTGCCAATGGATTTGTTAGTTTTTAAGCGAAGGAAAAAAATAGCTAGACTGACTGCATACCTTTGAGGCCACTGTCTATTAAAAAAACAGGAACATAAAACCAAAGAGGAAATATAGACCTGTCCTGGAAATGCCCTCTCATATGACAATGGACAAGATTGGTGTTTGAAACTTTTTGAAATGTTGTTTTATGTACTCAAGGAAAAACAAATAAAAGGAAAGCAAACTCAAACAACTTACTGGTGTCTTTGAGCTTCGCCAAAGTGCAGACAAGTTCACAAAACCTTCTGAGATATCTACACCCTATCAAAGACTCAGTCCACAAAGCATGAAATTTGCAAAATTCCAAGGAGGCTGTGGTCATGTTGGCGAGTTCAGAGACTATGCACGGACGTGACCTGGACATTTCCAGCATGTACTGCATGTAGGGCCTAACTTTTGTGATTGATATGGCCAGAAGAATATTTTGCAGGTGGGGTCTGGTGAAGTGTGAGCACCTTTTATTTTCTGTCTTTGTTTAATATGGACACAGGAGTGAGCCAGCACTGCCTGTTGAAAACAGCTGTTTGGTTTGTGGCATCATTTCTTTCTGACCTAGATTTCAGCTGCTGTTGGTGGTGAAGGGATCACTTTAATATCTGAATTCAGAGTTGGAGCCTATGAAATTTCTCAGTGTAGCAGAGGCTCAGTCTGTACCAGGGAGGCCGGAGAGCAGTAAGAAAATGGGAAAACAATTGATTCCTTTTTCAAGTTCCTAATAATTTTTTAACTAGTATAAAATACTTCTGAAAAGAGACTTTTGTCTAAAATACTTACACTTATTGTTTTACTCTGTAAGAACACATTTAATACAAACAGGCAAACAAGAAAAGCCTGACAACTTTTGCCATTGTTGGGAACATGGGGACCCCATTGCTGATTAGAAGCAAAACTACATCCAGAAAATATTTGTTGCCATAGTGACCATATTTCGTTGATTCCTTTTTCTGCTGTACAGCTCTGATTTAATTATTTCAGATATTTATAAATAGCTTCCCGTGGGGCCAAAACTAATGGCTACAAAGTAAAGTTGCACAGACTTTGGATGTGCAGCTCAGTATGGTCAGATGGAGACCCCACTTCAGCAAAGCAGTCAATGTGAGCACATGGTTTTAAGCACTGCATCTCTTTCCAAAGAACTGCACGTGTGCTTAAAATCATACATGTGCTGAAATAGTCTGCTGCAGCTCACAGCAGATAGTGAACATTTCTATTTTAAACTGTGTGGTTTGTTTTGATTTAACTTTCATAAACTTCAGTAGAAACAAGTCCTCAAGTAGATACACCATTAGTCATACTAGGAGTGGCCATTTGCTCACTCGGCTGTGAGCATTAGAGAAAATACGGGCATATACATCTTTCATGGTTTCATGTTCCTTTCACTAATCCCCAGCCTCTGTGAATCGTCCTCTGCAGCTCTCTTCTCCTTATTTTTGTTTATACTAGTGCCAGGGAAATGGTTGAAACACATGCATTTCACAATTGCCTAAAAGGGAATTTTTCTGTAAATGTGCAAGTTGAGTACGCAGTATGTGTAATCTCCAATAGTTCAGGTCCCTTCAGGAGGAAATTCTCTTGAAAGTTTCATCATACTCAGGTGCCAAAAGTCTTGCAGCTACTCTTCATTGTTTGCTTAGAATATGAATTCCACATCCTTTGACCCTGTATTGTCTCAGGTGTTAATTCTGCCTTTTAAGTGCAATCACAGTCAGTTTGTGTGAGAAAGAGGAAAGAGGAAAAGGTTAAAAATTTACCATTCCTGCTGCTTTTCAGAGGTTTTATCCCCTCCAGTAAAGCATGGCATATGCAACTGTTTCTCTCCACATTTGGCACATCAGGGGGCATTAGTATGCAGTCCAGCAAAAGGATAGCAAGGGACAGCTGAACCTGGAGGAACAGAAACGGAAAATTCCAGAAGCAGCTTAAAAATTACACTGACAGAAATTGCCATCTGCAAAGACAAATAATCAGAAAACTAGTTAATGCCTCTAACATCATCTTTATCCATACTCCTTTCACGTATTTTCAGAACATAGTTTGTATCAGACATTTGACACCTTTCCTAGCCTTCTGCACTCAGACTTTCCTAAAATATGCAAATTTGCATTGCAAATCTGTTTTTGTCAGAATCCAGGTGGCATCTTTGCAAAAAAAGTCAGGTTTGGTTTTTAGTTTTTAATGCTCCTCAGCTTCCCTGGGTGCCAGTTACACTTCCTCCCCCCAAAAAATACATGGTCTTTGCAATTTTTTAGACTTACAAGGAGTGAGATTCCAGGTCCCTCAGACTACATATAAAGAGAGGACAAGATCTTTAGAATTCGTTCTTTCACCTTCTCTGTTAATCCACAGGAAACAGTCAAGATATCCTGAGACAGTATGTGAAGACATCCCACGGCAACACCTGGCCTGCAAACATCCCTCTTGAAGCTGTGCTGCTGGACAGGAGAAAGGTCTCTGCCTGTGACATTTATTTTGGAATATTCATCAGCTCAGGATGCCTTTTATCCACTTTCTGCACTTACCATGCGTGTTTGTGAGCAGCTTGCCCTGCATTTTACCCCGCTGAAATAGTCTAGGATGTGTTACTATGGTCCTCTTCCATGGAGCAGCTTTTCAGGAGGAACAGCAGTCTTCCCAGAGCTGGGGTTAAGGCTAGCAAGGAGCGCCACAGCTCGCTGTGTCCTGGTCCTTCTGTCTTATGAGATCAAGGGCAACAGTGTCTCCCACAACAGTAGATTTCCTGGGATAATTAGTTGATAATTGTGAGCATTTATGTTCAGGAGTCCCCACTGTAGTTTCCTCTCAGTACAGTTGCATTGAACTTAGTGGGAGATTGTTCAAATAAATAGGAAGTGTCTCAGATTTTAACCCAGTAAGTTCCTGTCTTAGAGCAGAGATGTCATGACAAAGAGATGCTTTTGTTCTGATGCATATTTAGCAGAGGTTTGGAACTTTTACGTCCCAAACCCATGCAATTAGTGTGGAAAGGAAAAGCCCTCTTCTGCACATCTCACAACACCTCTGGGTGAGGAAGGGCCATTTTGTGTCAGAAGCTGAAATAGGCAAAATCAAGTAAAGGAGGCAGGGACAGGCATTCTTCTGCCTTGGCAAAGCCAGAAAAGGAGATAGGGGAGAACCCCTCAGAGGAGGACTCAGACAAGCACAGAAGGATTAGTCTGTGATATACTGTACAAGGTAACCAGAGCTGAGCCTGGCAACAGGCAGCCCCACGAAGCACGGCCCCAGTGCTCTGTGTGCAAGGGGCTGTTGTCCATCAGCTCCAGCATGACCCTGCGCAGGCTGTTATCACAGCTGTTGGAAACTGTTATGTCAGTGTACCCTTTCAGTCTCCTCAGGAATAGAAGATGCTGTGCTCTTTTGGATTTCTTAATGCCCTGCTTAGTCTGGATCACAAGTTAGTGAGACATTGATAATTTTAACCATGTACTATACAAGCCTATTTGTTTGTATTCCTGGGATGTGGTTTTTGTTTCCGGCAAACATTTCCAAAGGAAGTTTATGCAGAAAGGAGCTGGGATAATTTCTCTTTCCTTACACCTTTATCTTTTTCTGCTAAACATTGCCATATTATCACTGCATTTTTTAAAAAGAAACTTCTCTGTATGAAGTTCCTTTTGGCACTGTATCATTTTTTTCCCAAGAATTTTTTAAGGGACAGTGTCAGTTTGGGTTTTACCTTCATAAAAAATGCACTACAATTTGTGCTCTCAACTTTCACAAATACACTGTAATGCCAACTTTACAATTGTATTCCCTGCTTTTCTATCCCTGCTGCTGCTTGATTTTTCAGAGAGAAACAGAGAAGCTAAATATTTATACAAGGGAAATTGTATTTACATAATCAATACATGGAAAAAGCAGATAAATAACTCCACCTGTGCTCTTTAAGTTTCAGTAATGCTGCACGTAGGCTGTTTCAAAAGCAAGTTGTACCCTTGTCCCAGCTTCAGCAGACATCCCTTTAACTGCTTGTACTCCTTTTAGACTCCTTTGCATAAAAGAAAAACTCCCATTGTGTCTCAGAAATTCAATATGATATGGAAACCAGATAGGTTGGGTTGGTTTTTTTTAAATAAATATCTTCTGCCCAACTTTAGTATGGCAAGGAAATTTGATTATCATTTGTTGACAGGTATGCAGGTCATGTCAAGTGTTTCTGACATGTCTATTTTAAGTTAAGCTACAATTTGTATTTTGATTATGACAGAGTAAAATACTTGGACAACAGATAGTCTTTGCGTGTGAATGAAAATTGCAACATGCAAGTTGTGGTCAGACAGGCTTCTGTTAGGGAGACGAGGCTTTGATTGGGTCACTGCCCAGAGGTGCTAATTAAAAATAAGGAAAGACACAAAACTCCATACCACCCCCACTCTCTTTGAAACAGAAAACCATCAGAGCAACACAGGAGAAATACCATGAAATTACATGAAATGACTTGTGAAAGGCAACTGGAGATTTTCTGCTTGCCCATTTTGGTCAAGTGATAAAGTATCCGTCTCCTTCTGCTTAACTGTTTTGCTCCACAAGCCTGCATTTCTGCAGCACTGCAAGATGTTTTAAGAGTGAAATACTCTCTGGGTCCTGGCTCCTTTGGCTCACAGCAGTGACTACCCCAGTCAGAGTCAGCAGCTGACACCCAGAAGGAAGCTGGTGTGAAGTCAGGAGCAGGGGTTCTAGCTGGCTTGCCAGCATGCTAGAATCAGTTGTCCCCTACATGCCTTTGGGACTCAGTAGCAACAGGATCACTGCACAGCCCTCTGCAAGCCCCAGGTCTGAAACTACGGGTTGTGTCTCTGTGTGGGGTCTGTAATGTTAGGAGCAAAATAAAGAGCCCAGTTAGAGGCCATTTATCTATGCCAATATCTGGGGACACAGGCTCACAAGAAGTTGAGTCCCAATTTGGCTAACAAGGGCTCTAGACTTGAGAGTAGTCCTCAATAGAACAAACTTTAAGTGTTGCTTTCCAAGCAGTTGTCATGTAAAGTCTGGAAGCAAGGAGTGTGTTGGTCAGTATTCAGCTCTCTCTTTGGAAGCAGACTGGTTCTTGGAAGAAAAAAGTTGTCAGAGGATGTGAATGTTTCTGAAGAGGGGGTTGCTGAAATTTTGCTGGATTCAGTGTCTATTTGGTCTGTATCCAGCTCTGAGCTCAAAGGCAACACTTGTGATAATACATTTTCTTCACCATAGAGACAAATGCACCTCCTGAGGGAAAAAACAGTTGCTTTGACATTTCAGGCTGGGAAACCTGTCCTTGACACATGCACAGGCCCTGATGCATGGTGTCTTGGCTTCGCATGCTTATGGCTGTCTGGGAGGTTGGCACCGTCCCTGTTCAAAGGCAGTGGCATGCCAGCACTGCGGTGGCGAGGTCCCCAGCGGAGATGTTTGCACTGGCAAGGCAGCAGAGCATGGCAAATGCCATCTCTGTCACAGGAGAGGAAGTTCTCTGCATTAGCCATGGCGTTGTGCACTTGCTCACCCGTGGTAACGTATTTATGTTAGCAAAAGCCCCAAAGAGACAGGGGAGAAAAGAAATGGAGCTTATGTTATGTTGTGGCTGCCAGCAGTCACAAACTGCACTGTGGCAGGAAGCTGAGTGTAAGAATCAACTGTTTTCAGACTTTTTCTAGGAGCTGTAGTCTTGATTTGCAGAGCTGCCAAAGACCCGCAGTGCTTATGCTTTCAGCTGGATGGGGGAGTCATTCTGGAAATCTGTCCAAGGGATTTAAAATCAAGCCCCTGGCTAGCAACAGCACTGCATGACTAAATACTGGTGTCCAAAGGAATAGATAGGACAGAAAAAGTGACTGGGCACAGAGGTGACCGTGCTGGAACATAAATCATTAGTATGAGAGATAAGGTGAAGCACAAATAAGGGGAATATTCATATTCTACAGTATTGCTCCTGTGGTTCTGCAGCCATAGTCACTGTTTCATAACACTGGCTGGCCAAGACTCTGTAAAAACTCAACCCAAACAAATGTACTCTTGGCTTCAGTGGTGAGGCTCTGATAGTTTTGGAGAGTTCAATAGAGCCAGCTTTACTGCCTGTTTGTGCTTCTTCACCACTGTAATTCTTCTTCGGCAGACTAAGTGCTTACTGACTATCTGATTATAGAGCTGAGGTTATGGGCCCATAAAACTAGAGGACACTAAGAGATAATCTCTACATGTGACAGCAAGCTGAGCAATCACATCCAAACACAAACTATGCCATTAGTATTACTTACTTTTAAAGCACCATTATCCCTGCATTGTTCTCTCTCATTAACAATTAGTCATTCAGACCCTTGAGAACTTTAATATGATAATCCCTACAAGCTCATCAGGCAAATCTCACACGGTCGCGATGTTCCATGCAAGATTTATAAGATGGAACTGGCTGGATGCGAATGTGGGAGCAACGGCCCATAAGCAAATGTGACATAAAAAGAAGTCAGCCAGGAATGCTGCCTACTGAACTCAGAAAGCCTGGCTGTGGTGGGAGATGCTGTTATTTCAAAATGGCTTTCATCTCTTCAGGTGGAAGGGAGTCATTTCATCATAGGAGAAGAAGCAACTGCATAATGTCCATGGTATTTACACACTGGTCAGTGAAAGTCAGCCCCTGGTTTTGAAATTGTGTAGCTGTATGTGTTTCCTATTTGAATGCTCTGTTAGGAGAGCCCGTGCTCCTCCACTCCCTCCCCCTTCTTTTCCTTCTTTTCAGCAAAAAGAGACCTCACCAACAAAGAGAAAATAGATTGAAAGCTCTTGCATCCAGACTCTTTCAAGCAAAGCTTGAGAGAGACTTTGGCACATAATGTCTCTTACATTATGTTCACTGCCCTTAGAAAGCAATAACCTAATACATTCTGCTGGCAGTTAGCAAGTGCAGTGATTTCAACACAGATGAGAGAAGAGAGGACAAAGAAAGAATATGCTTAGAGCATCCCTTTCACTGTGAACCTAGGGGCCAGCTGGAGTGTTTACAAAGCTCTAAGGCCAGCCAGCAGGGAGTTGCAATAATCTAATTTTAATTATGTGACAAAAGCATGAAGAATCATTTCAAGGGCTAACAGAGGAAAATGGTTGCAGCCTGCCAATATTCCTTAGATGGTAAAAGAAGACAAGTTAACTCACAGAATTTAGTTGTTTCTCAAAAGACTAAATGGGATCTATCACAACTCCCAGCCTGCTGTTGTTAGAGAACAAACTGGTTGCCAGAAAAAGGCTTTAGATGTCAAAGAAAGTTCCCAAGAGGCATGTAGGAAAAGCTGCAATACCTATGCTCCTCTTATTAAATAAAAGTTATACTCTACCAGCAAGAAAACAAAATCCCGTAATCACGTTAAACTGGCTGATACAAAATGCTGTGTTTACAAATATATGTATAATAGGTATAAATTGATAGACCTGCAGTCTGAGTTCTCCAGGATCACACTAATAAAACAGCTGTTTTGCTGTCCTAAGCAAAGCACAGAAAGGAAAGGAGAGGGAAAGGGAAGGAGAGGGGAAGGGGAGGGGAAGCGAAGGGGGAAGGGGTAACATGCAAGGGGGAAAGGGGAAGGCCCAAGTCTTCCTGCTTTGCACATATCCCAGCTTTTTGGCAGAAAGGGAGTGCTGTCTGTTGACAATAAAAGAACAGAGAGTTCACAGCAATGAGCCAAATAATTTTGACTCCACTGCGCAGAGGGTCATAGTGACAATGTGGGGAAACCAGTAACATTTCATGCTACCAGAAGATGAATCCATAGGTACTTATTGTAGGATTTTCATTCTGGATGAAGACTGAATCCAAACACTTAACACAAGATTATCCTTAATTTTATTTTTCAGTAATACCTTACGCTCTCCTTGTTCTCGTTAATCGGCTGTTGCATAGGGATTTCGTGCTTTGATTTTATTATTGCTTGAGACATCTAGTAGGGAACAAAATTTCAGTCTTTTGCAAAGGAATTATTGGAAATACTGCATTTTCAAGCAATTCACATTCAATAATTTAACAGTCACTGGGGCTTCATGGGAACTTTCACATAATGGCATAGCTTGTTTCACAGCTTAGTGATGCGCTTGAGCTGTTCCCCTTGCCACAGCATCACTTTGATGACAATGATACACAGGATGCCAAAAAGTGCAGGTAGGCTGGTTTTGCTTCTACTCTTCATTATCCCATTAAGTGGAATAACATGCTGCTAAATAAGTGCCTGGCTTTCAAGTTCAAGAAATGTTTATAAATGGTAAAATCTTTAGTTAAAGTACCCTATCATAATTCAGAACAACTGTCATTTGAAATAGGAGCATACTGCAATAATATGTATATTTTAGGCAAATTCAGAGTACTCGCTGTTTTAGGATAGTCCTGTTTACATCTGGGTCTACAGTTTTGCAGAGAGAGTGTATTGTAGAAAGAGGATTTGTCTCCCGTATAGCCAACAGAAAAGCACATGAAAGTGATGTAATATTTATTGTGCACATCCTCAAAATCAGTGTGGTTCTCTCCATAGAATCAATTAGGTCTCTCTGTAGAGGGATTTTTATAATGAAGGCTTCTACACAAATACAAATGATGACTAATAAGGCATTATACAAATCGTTATTAATAAAGTAACAAACAAAACTTTTCTCTGCTAACATCCTATACTCTTTTCTTCTTTAAAATAGTCTCAGTGATAATCATTACTAAATTGAACCTCAGAGTAATTATTCACAGCAATACTGCCAGCGGATATTGCCATGTGCAAATTACTTTTCCCCATTACGTGACAGTAATGTTCCTGATCAATATTGTCATTCATATTTGCATAACTTGAGGTCTTTTTCTGTCAATTTAGCCACTTTTGCTTGGGTTTTCCTTCCAACACCAAGTGCTTTTGGCTCAGGTTAATAGTGTCTTTTTGCATTTCTCTGGAGTAGGATTTTAAAGTATGATTTAGCATTCCTTTGCTTATTTTCAGCCTTTTCCTGGCCCAGGTTTTAACGTTGACACTTTGAAAATAAGGGTGCTGTCACATGTTGACATGTTCTGCCATCACACCTTGAATCAGGACCAGCTTCAGGCACAGATAAAGCAGGAGATCTCCTGTCTCCAGTCGTCCATCCTCCTCGGTGACTGCCTGTGGTACCTGTGCTGGAGGAGACGAGAATGAGCTCTTTGACCACTCTTCGCTGTCTGGGCATCAATTCTTGTTACCGGTGACTGAAGGGGAACAAAGTGAACAACGCAGTAATTACTGCTTGTGTGGGCTGGGCTTGGCTCTCCCTTGCAGCTCAAGTCACTGATGCATCTCTTGAGAGATGCTACTGGGGCTATTGAGAGATGTAGCAGGATGCTACATTGGGTCTTAAAATGTAAAATAAATTGGTTTTGCAGCTAAACAACAACCATTAGCCTGTCAATGCTTGAGTTGAGCTAAATGCCAGGTTTACGTGAGTAAATGAAACTTGTTTTTGAGTCCCTCTAACCAAGCTGTAAGCTGTTCCTGCCTTCTTGGAGCATATCTTAGGCATAAAGTCAGATGGATGAATTCTGGGCAAATCATTGGATTCATTTAGGAAGCGCGTTAGAGAAGGGAAGAGTGGGGGAAAAAATTAGGAGAAGAATTTGGGGTTGTCATCAGCTTTCTGGTGATATAAATGTTTGTATAAAGGTTTATGACTAACTGCTGACATGAACAATTCTTCAAATAGCTCTCACACAAACATTATATATTCTACTGTTATTTTCTTAGTAATCTGGTGAGAGACATCTGCAGTTTCTGGAAAACTGAAGTAATCTGCCATGAAATTGGCAAACTAGGGCAGGTTTTGATAAGCAGTCCAGAGGGAAAAAAACAAGGACGGGTAAGGCCTTAAAACAATAGTTATTTTCAAAACAATCCACTTTAACTTTTCATTTTAGAAGTGACCTTCTTTCATTTTTACAGTGAATTTGCAAATGGAGGGTCTTGAAGCTAGATTGAAACTCCATATGCAACCCACAGGAATTTTTTTCTCTTATTTGATGCAGAGCCTGAAGTGAAAAGTCCATTATTCAATCAGTTCCAAAAGGTGTGAGTTTCAGAAGCCAGAACAGGTTACTGAGATGGGAGAGCAGGGCAGAGTGGAGGGAGTGATAAGCTCAGCACTAGCTGTTGGTTGACATTACAAAGATTGTTTTTGTCAAGGGAAGAGGTGGAAATATTCCCTCCCCTTTTCTATTTTTTGTTCTTTAAAGAAAGCTGAAGTCCACACTGGCATTCCCAAATGCTTAAAAGCTATTCGTTTTGGTATTCCCCTTTCCCTCCAAGTTACCCTAAGAATCATGAGGCTGTTTCCTAACAATATGCTTTTTCCTCTCCAGCAAGATAACTTTTTCTCCACCTGGGAAAATGCCTGAAACCCAGACCAGATGCCTTGTGAAAATTTCTCCCCCTTCAAATACATTTTGAGTTGTCTAATGTTAGGGACACCCTATATTGGGAATCTTCAAACACCAAGGAAGACCAGAGTCTTCGTGCACTCTCAGCTATGAAAAAGCTGTAATATTTTTGTAAGGCAGACAAGGTGTAATGAACTATTCATTATTAAAAAGAGAGGTCTGGTTTTGATTTTGTTGACTGAAGTCCTCAGCAGTCAGATGATAAGTGGGATACTGTGGGCTTATAGATCCTTAGTGAAAATCTTCAAAAAGAATATATATTAGTCAAAACTGTCAGATGAAGAATGTACAAACATCTAAGAATATATCTAAGAATGTGGCCACCAGTTACACATCAGTATTAATTGCACTGAATCCAAAGAGCCGTGTAATACGGCCCCATGTTTCAGCCCTACCCAAGGCACACTTGCGTCTTCACAAAGTACTGGCCTGGCATCAGCTTGCCAGCTCGGATTCCAAGAGGGCTATCTGGTAACTTCATGGATTGAATGTTAAGCAGGGAGAGAGTCCAGACGTTTACCCACTGCTCCATCTAGTGCTTGTTTTCAGTATCCTATAGGAAGGTGAAGTATCTTTTTCTTTTGAAGGCTGATACGGATATGCCTAGGAGCAGCTTAGTTGCTGGGGAGCACTTGTAGTCCACTGACTTCCCATCTCATGAGGGCTATCCATCCGAAAGTTTTCTCTTTAGTGGCCTCTCTCTCTTTTTTTTTTTTTTTGCCTGTCAGCCAGCAAGTGTCCCCAAAGAATGGTTGAACTGCCTTTGCAAAGCGGTGATCTTCCAGGAACTCTTATGGGAAAAGGAATGTGGTAAAGCATGAGACTTATCGATAAATTGCTAGAGCTGGTGGTAACAACACAGTATTTGTGACAAGCAGACTGGGTACAGGTTAATGAGTTTCATATTTAATATGACTGTTTATTAACTAAAACAGCTTGTTTCTAACAGGTCAGTATTAAATCATGGGATAGTTATAAGTATTTTGGTAGTATAGATCAAAGGCACATAATACAGAGGATAGAGGAAGGAGTACTACACTGGTCAGAAATGTGAGGAAAACATTGTTTCAGACAGATTGTGCTCACTCTAGTAATTTAGTGTCAAGGAAGATTTCTGAGGATAAACAAACTTGTCATGAGTTCAATTGTCAGAACAGCCTCCGGCAGTTGTTACATTGGCCAGCTAGCACTGTCCCAACAGCTCCCAGGCACAATTCAGAAGATACTCTGGATCAAGGACCATTTAATAGGATATATGTTGGCATTCCATGCCACTTGACCCCAGGCATGTTTAATTTCCCACTGTAGAGGAAGTCACAGTGTAACACAGTGTGTTACTGAGGATTGTGATCCCTTGTAGTCCCAGGCTGAGAGCTCACTAATTCCAACTCTAATAGCTCATTTTTTTAGCTCTAGGTATCCAGGGAGTGTAACAGGAAAGGTAATGGCTCTCACAACTAAGTGAGACTACAACTTCAGATGGAAGTTTTTTGATCCAGCTGGGCTTTCTGCAGCAGGATCTTACTCATTTGGTTTTTAAGCGTGACTCTAGTCTAAGCAGCTCTCAGAGATGCCATCACCAATAACCATTACCTTCTATATCACTAGCTGGCTTTAGTATCTTCCAGAATATAAATAGAATGAAAATAATGCAAGCAGTCATATCAACATACTATAGTAGCCAGTCACTATGTATTGCCACAGCACACTAAATGCTCTCATGTGGAGGAGAGAGAATTTTCCCAGTGCTGTCTTTGCAAATATTTTTCTGAATTTGTTTATATTTACCTTATTCATTTTCTTTCCCCACTTTCCTCCAAAACAAAACAATTCTTATGCTAAAACTGCCAGAGAAGAAGAACAGATATAGCACCTGCCAGAGATATTCACATATTAAAAATAAAAGATGGCCTGTTAAACACAGAATACAGAAAGAACATGAGAAAACTGAATATAAGGGGAGTAGAAAAGTGGTGATAGTGGGCAAGTTTATTCTGCTATTTATGTATCAGTCAGGTCTCTATTTCAGAACAAATCACTCCACAGAATTAAATCCCAGGCAGAAGGGTTAATGGGGTAGCTGTGAGTGAGGGCACACAGGGGTCACACACTTGGGTAGGACATTCTAACTCATCCCTGTCCTCACTCTCTCGGAGATAGTGTCAATCAGCTGGAAATACATCTCCAGAGCTGGCTGCTTCATGGTAAGGAGAGGCTGTGACCAGAGCTTATGTATGGTATCTTTTCAGGAGAACTCCGTTAATATCCCTGACAGGATATCTTTATCCTGTGCCTTCCTAATCTGCCAGTCAACAGGAAAAGAGAGGGAATTCACTATGCTAAATTGAGTTCCTGCTGTGTGTGATTGATACCGGCTTTACTTTGTAAAGTAAAGTTGCCTCTTTGTTTTATCAAAACTTTGTGTTTTGTTTTGCTTTGCTTTGTTTTTCAAAAGGAGGAGGGAAATACTTTTGGCATTGCCATTCTGGGACTTGTCTATCCTAAAGCACCCTGGTATCCAGCCCTCCCTCCTTATTAATCCTGCCCTTTTCCTATGCCTGCTGCTCTCAAAGCTTCCCCTGCAAATTAAGACCTGGGAGTCTTACACCAATTGGGATATTTTCAGTAATTGCTTCTACAGTCACTGAATTCTCTTTTCAGTACTTGCTGACTCTGCTCTGGGAAAACATGGTTTCTCTTGATGTGCTGCCTGAAATAAGAACTTTTGGCTCCTCAAAGGAAACCAGCACTTCTGACAGAAGTTGAAAAGAGGACAAGTTGTTTTGAAATGTAAAGTTAACATTGAAAAACAAAGGGAGGTTGAAGGCTCCTGGTTCATATTTTTTCATTTACAATCCTTCTGTACCCTTAGTACCTCAGTCTGTAATTAAATGTAAAGTTCTGTATATATAGGAAGTTACGACATTATTTACTGACCCTTTCTGGCATTAAGCTTCTTGAACTCATGCCAAAGCATCGCATTGTGTAGCACAATTGTGCCCCCACCATTCAGTATTTTGGCTTGGTCTGAAGTGGACCGACAGAGGCAGGCAGCTAACGCAAAGCTCTAAGGAACAAATTTAGTTTCATCATTCTGGATAATATTAGAAGTGAGAACAGAGCAATTTAGGAAACAGTGCAGCTTCACAAGAGAGAGCTCCCGAGAGCTGCTGCAGCACACTGTCTCAGCACTACAGGCTGTTTATAAAACAGAGACTTACGCAACATAAAACCATTTGGATGTTGAGTTCAAATGCCTCAAAATGGGAGACATCTCAGTTCCTGCCAGCTACTCCAGTCTATCGAATATTAGGGGCTTATTTGAGAATTTGGTCTGGGTGTGTATTTTGTGTCTCCCCGAAGATGAAGGGCATAGTGGTCAACTGTGTCTTGCTTTTTGTGAGAAAAATGTTTGTTCCAGCTGTTCAGACGTTATTTTGAAATGGGAGGATTTTGGTGGTCCAGCAGCAAGGACTGATATTTTAAATGGAACATTCTTCTTCAGTGTATAAGGAACTGCAGTGCAGCAAGGACAGGAAAAAGCCTAGTGACTCCTCTGCATGCTGGAGAGAAGACAAACTGGGTCATAAGGAACAGTATCAGAGGAACAGATGAACAAAAAGAGAAAGAGACAAAATTAATATGAGGGGAGAAGAAACACAGACTCATGAAGGGAGGAACTCTGACCATACCCTACAGGGACCTCCAGCAGCACTCGCACCTGCCCAGGAATGAGCTCAATGGACAAACACGAATGTCAGCCTCAAGCAAAGGGGCCTGACCCTGCGAGCTCCCACCAGCACAGGATCCTGGCTATTGCCTTTCCTTCAGACAGATGCAAACCCCCATAAAAGCCAGCCCCTGATCCACTGATTATTTTAAGTATTTCTTTCCCTTCCTTTGAACTCTTCATTTCAGCATCACACAGAACATTTCCTTTCGATAGAGGTGACTCTTGTAGGAAAAAGCTGTGAGGAGGATGGCTGGCATTGCTTCCTGTGGCAGAGTTGCCTCTGGAGTAAGAGAAAAAGCAAACTGATAGTACATGCATAATTTTACTTCCCTTGAACTTGTCTTTCTGTATTCTTGGAACTCTATTTTTTCTCCCGTTTTTCTTCCTGGTGACAGCATGAACGAATAGTTATTCACATCCTTCTTTTAGCCGGGTATCTTAGGAAACTGACTTAAAAGGGACGGCGGCATAAATACAGCACGCACGGAATATTCTCCCTTCCTGTTCAGAAACTCATGGGGGGGGAAGCAGGAATAAACACCTGACCTCCCCCGTGGCAGTGCTGGGGCGGGGAGCGGCGCCGGGAGAGAGTTCCGCGGGGCAGGGTGACCCCTGCCGGGGGCGCTTTGTGCTGGAATTCCGGGGAAAATCCCAGGGCAGGAGCAGCAAGCTGCACTCAACCCTGTGCTCAGAGGAGCTTGACTACGTGTTACAGCATCGTGCACCGACCATTTCTTCGTCATGCAAGCAGGAGGCTCCAAAAGGCCTCCCCACACACATTACCTGAGGTAAGGGCTCGCTGCCTCTCACAGGGCGTCCGTGGTTTAGAGCAGAGACTGAGGGGCTGTCCCCAAACAGCAGGGGTAGGAACCCTCTGGCCTGCACCTAAGCTGAGCACCAGTGATGCTGATGCACTCAAATATCTGTAGCTCCGACTCTGTTCAGCTGGTTGCTCAGCCAGTTCGAGTTCAGTCTCAGAAAGTTGGCTGCCCTCTGGTAAAGCTCAAGGGAGTAAATTCAGGCAAATTACTCCTATGGAAACAGGTCCACGACGGCTGTGTCTGAGGAGGGTGAGCCCTGGCTGGGCTGACCTACTGAGATGCTTCTGCCTCCCCTCCTATCTCAGCCCTGGCATGGGAGAAAAGGCATCTGCTCAAGTCACCCTTGCCTATACTTGTGTGTCTCTCTCCATTCACAGGTAGCAGAGAGAGATCGCCACTGACAGGGAGACCAGTGCTCTCTTCCACAGTTGCTATGGTGTTGTGGGCTCCTATTCCTTAGCTGGTGCCTTCTCAACCTGTCAAGGGACAGGGAGTAGTGCAAATGTGACTGTGACACAAGTCCGTGGTGCTCGGTCATGGGAGTTGTTGAACTGTACCTTGAGGGTTTTGGTAAGAGACCCAGCAGTCAAGCAGGAGAAAATTTAATACTTGAAAGCATTTTAAAAGCAGACACCTGGCCCCTATTTGCTGTCCTGCTTTTTTTTGTGCAGTTAGCCATGGCTAGGAGCCCTGCAGTTGTCAGCTACATCTCAGTGTAATTTTATACACAGGAATATTCACTATGTACTGTTCCTCTGAACTACGTCAAAACAGCAAGCTGTTTCTTTGCTCAGAAATGTAACTTAATTCTCCCTGCTTAGCTACTCTCTTAAGCATCAAGAGACAAGTCCAACATCCACTGAAAGTAATGGAAAGATGTGGATGGTTTTCAGTGGGAGTTAGATCAGTGTTCAATTAAATACACAATTCAGTAAGACAGGCTTTAACTGCTTCTCTTATTAATAACACAAAAATTAGTTTACTCAACAGAGACATTTGTTCTTTATTTTAAAATTATTTCCAAATCCAGAAAATATTTAAACTGTGTGCCCAGCCAAGAGTTTCTATCTTCTATTGCAGGAAGATGCTCAGAAACTTATTGTGTCAAAAAGCATGAAATTGTGGGTTTCAGCAGATCCTCCTAATAGAGGCAATAATTTAAGTTGTTGTGAAGATTGCAAAAGGATAAATTCATGCGGTTTTTTTCTGAAGTTGCCTTCCACTGCTTCTACACGGTGTTCAGCCTCTTCCAAAAAGCATCCTAGAAAGCCTCAGAATGTGACTCCCCCGGTCTAATGGGGTCAACAACCCCTTCACAAAGCATGTACCAGGCTACCGACCTTTAACACCCACCCTGCCCCTTAGATGCACGTGGAAAAGTTACCTGCTCTGGGCTTAAGTTCTTGGATGTGCACAGGAGGAAGAATTGAGTGTTTCACTTCTGAAACAGATTTGTGCCCTTCCCAAGTAAAGCTGACAAGCTAGACAGCATTACTTCTCAGCCCACCAGCTGAACTGCACTGTGCCCCAGCTTCATCTCAAATCTTTGATTCTACGAAGTTTTCTGAGGTAGACTGCTATTAGTCCTACGCTTGCAAAGGCTCTCTTGTTTCTTGATGCTTTTGTCAGGGCATCTTTGCGGCATATCTGATTTGAGAGATTAACAATCACGTGTGGCACACAGATGAGCCAGGCAGAATCACGAGTGGTCCTGTTACAAAAAGGCACCTTTCCTGATGCTGTGCTTTTCTCTCTGCATCATCAGGGGTTTATCGGGCTTTGTGCTGCAGGGAGCTAAAATTCTTGCCCAGGAAATAATGGAAGAAATGGCATTGGCTGCAAACAGATGGTCATTTGCCCTTCTGAAACTATGAGAAGGTGCTGGGAGACTACTAGCACTCGAGTAACTTCATTGCCAGGGCAGGCAAATTACTCTAACTTGGTGGAACAGTCTGTATGGAAGTATGTATATGCATACACCAGTTTTTATTCCACACCTGGCCAGGTAGCCTTAGCTAAAAGTACCTAAGAAATAAAATTCAGGCAACAGCTTGGGTTAACTGTGTCATGAGAATGTACCCTCAGATCTCTTACTTTTCCTATTTGTCAGGTTGTTGGAAAATTTTGAACCAGCTGAGTAAAGTTCCTCTATTTTCTAAGGGTTTTTTTCCTTACTTTCCTGTTTCTCCATTGCTCTTTCTAGGCAACACAGGGTGATTTTCAGGTTTTCTTCTCTATTGCTAATAGAATTTTTTTTGCAAAACATGCCAACTGGACCAGGCCTGGAGGTGGGCTGAAAGAGTAGCCTCTATCTAATGGGCTGCTTTTCTCAGCTTCTCAGGTGGGATCCCAGCTGCTTTGGAAACGAGATGATCTCTTGCTCCTCCCCTTAGTGATTTAGTACAAGTCTGTCAAGAGAAGAGAGAGCAGGAAAGCTTTTTTTATTCCTGAGAGTGCTAGGAGAACTGCCATAGAGCTGTAAAAATAGGGGCTACTTTTTAATCTGTTCTGCAGTGCTTGGCCTGTGATTTGAGAGAAGAGTGGTCCTGTGCTGCAGCTGGATTTCCTTGGCTGGGAAAGTGGAAAGGAAGAATGTGTCACCTGTAGCTGGAGGTAAGAAAGTAAAAAGCCAGGCTAGGAGCAGAGGTGAGCATGGTGTGGGTTTAGTGAGGAAGGGAGGTGGGCAGAGCTAGTGGCCCAAATGGAAGTGGGCATGGACTAGGAGGTGGTGGCAGGGCTGATAGCAGGGAGACTGCAAATAGAACAGTTGCTTTACTTGTTTTTTGAAGGAGCTGGCTATAGTTTATGCCCATTGGAGGTAGAGCTCTATAGGATTCCAAAGTCAAGAGACCAGACACACAACTCTAACAGAAACAGTCATCTCCTTCCAACTCACCTGTGCTTTGTATATCTCAGCCCATTTGTTGTTTTCTCCATTATAATTTTGGTACTTGTTCTGTCTTTCCCTCATATGCTCAATGATTGTCAAAGAGATGTTCTTGGGGCCGGTTGTTGCCTTACTGTCTGAAGGTCTCACCTCTCTGCCAGTCTCTCTGCAAAGTAAGTTAAAATTGTTAGAGTGCCACCATGTTCTTCTACTGCCCCCAATGCCTGCTGCTCACAGCTTTTTCCCTGTGTGCTCCTGCTTTTGTGTATTCCTCTGTGCATACAATGTGTTTCCAACCTCCTGATCCTTAGGGAAAGGGAATATTTTCATTGAGCCATTAAAGAAGTTAGATAAATTTAATAATATAATAGCAGTAAATTATATTTGATAGAATGATGATAATATGTGTGTGCTTGAATTTAGTGACTGGCTTGTTACTAATTTGCCTCTGCCTGGTTCTTCTCACTTGTTTCTTCTAATTAATGTGTTGTTACACACAGATTAGACACCTTTTCCCAGCTGAGATAGGTAGCAGCAAGACTCAGCTGTGCCCTGTGATAAATCATTTACTTATGCCCTCAGAAAAGACATTTGCAGGGAACAGAGGAGTTCTTCATATTTGCAAGACAGATCCAGATTGATTCATAGATGCAGCTGTAAGTTATCAAGACTCAGTGACAGAGTCCTCAGTATAACTGTTTGTGTGTCTACTGCAGTTATTTTCCACAGCAGCACCCCTAGCTCAGCATCTAAAAGTGAGGGCTGAGGGTGTCTGTACCTCCTTGACTTTCAAAACCTGGGCAGTCCTTTTCAGTCTGTTTCCTTGTGGTTTGGTGAGCGGTTTCTGGGGGGAAAAAATGATGTGATGTGTTGTGGTATTTTGTTCAGTTCCTCTTCCCTAATCTGGAACAAAACAACAAAATGGGCAATGCTCTGTGATGAGGGATGGAAGTAGGTATGTGTCAAAAACATGCATCAGTTCTTTCTGTCTTTCTATCCAAATGTGATCAGAAGAACTCCAGTTATCACTGAATTTAGTCAATTTGTTCTGGTGTCCATGGACTATGAATCTTTCGCTATAGGAACAAAAAAAGAGTGCTCCAGAAGTTTCCTTTCTTATGAATATTTTTAGAGTAATCTTCCAGGCTTTCAGCAAAAATAAACCTGGACTTGCAACATCTATGAGATGAATATAAGAGCCACTGTACTGCAGTTAATCAGGTTTTGGTAGTAGGCTCTACAAAAACTGTCTGCATTAGCTTGATTTATAAGAAAGAGGGTTGCAGGTGATAAAGCAAACACTGGAAAAATACACAGCAGAATTAGATGACCTGTTTCTTTCCTTCAGCAGAAGGCTTCATGTCCTTCACTGTAAAATCACCCACTTCCTCATTTCCAAACTGAATTTTTTCCAGCCTAGCTGGGGGTTTCTTCAGTGTCTTTTGCAGGACATGCCTCTAGACGTAGAGACATTAAAAGCTTTCGGCAGGGTATATTTTGTTGTTGGGGTGACACTTTGCTGCTTGCATACTGCTTTTTTTTCATGCATGGAGGTGATGGATTCCAATACCAGTGAAAGCCTAGAAATAATGATGTGCTAATAACCTCAGTGCTCACTCATGAGGGAGTGTTGTCTGCAGTGAGAATTCCCCTTTGCTGGTGAGTGATGTGTCTGTGAAGCTTGCAATGTTGCTGTACACCCAGCAGACGTGGGGATTTGGTAATGAGGTCCTGAGGATTTAGAGAAGTTACTTTATTACTGGTGAAGAGATTTAAGAATGGTTTTGTTAAAGCTTCATAATCATAATACTGGTCTCTGCTGCATACAAATGAGAAGCCAAATCCTACAGCCCTGCTGCTGAGGGCAGCACTTAGTCCTGAAAGATGTGGTGATTATGTGATTAGCCAGGAGGCTGAATTCTGCAATTTTCTATATGAGGTTTAGCAGTGTTAAACCCACACCGAGGACCTAGGGTTGAGGCAATCACTATCCTGTTACAAGTTTCCTGAGTTATCTGCTCCTCAGCCTTTTATTGCCATAAATATCTCTAGAAGTCAGGCCTCACTGCCAGAAGTGTTAAGTGCTGCAAATAGTATAGAAGATGACTCATGAAGTGAGATGAAGGTGGAGCATGAATCAGTAGGAAGAAAACCAATATACAAAGGAGACATTCTGAATGCAGATGACACAAAAAATCTGAACAAAGAAATGTTCAATCATCATAAAAATGAATCAAAAGGGTTTTTTTCAAAAGAAAAAAGAAACTCTTCTATTTAATGAGAAAGACCATTCCAGCAAAAGCCCAAAGCATGAAGGTATTGCATACTGACCATGCTATTCCTTAGCCAAGATAAACTGTGGACTGCATAGAAAGAGATGGTTGGAAAATTCTTCCCAGTTTGTCCAAACAAAGCAGAGTATTCAGCAAGCAGGTTGCTTTCCAGATTGTTCTGTGTCTATACAAGCTAAGAAAAGAATTCATCTTTGAGCTAAACAGTTGTGGAGATCAAGAGTCCTCATAGCTTCAATGAACCTACACTGAAAGCTAACAGCAATAGAAACACTAAAATAACCTGAGCACATTCCTTGTAAATGATAACGTATGATAAGGAGATAAAATTCCCACAGACCGTTCCATTTGAAATGACAGCTTTTGGTCCTTTTGCTTACCCTCCAAAAGCTTGCACATGCAGGAGTGTCTTTAAAAGTAGACTTGGAAGAAAGGTACCTGATAGATGTCCTACAGCTGTCGGTGCACTAACGAACGGAAGGGTCCTGTTCTGCCTGTAATTCAACTCCTGCCACTTCCTGGGAGAAGGGGTGTTTATTAGGAGTTTAATGTAACTCCTCAGATGTTACAATTAAACATTTTCATGTTTGACATCAGCTATGATACTTTAGACATTAGAAGAAGGTTCCTTGTTGAGGGGGGTGGTCAGGCACTGGAACAGGCACCCCAGGGAAGTGGTCATGGCACTAGGCTCGTCAGAGTTCAAGAAGCATCTGAATGGCACTTAGTCATGTGGTGCAGTTTTTGGTAGTCCTGCGAAGAGCAGGAATCTGGACTCGATTCTTATGGGTCCCTTCCAACTTGAGATATCCCATGATATACAATCTCTTTGAAGCAATAAAGGGTAGAAGAGGTTCCCCCTGCCCCCAACTTCCAGCAGGTGCTAAAATGTAATCATGGAAAGAAGCTTAGATACCTGTCTCTGCTACCATTTTTAGTAAGAGCCACTGTTAAAATTGCAGAGGCTGGTTTATCCCATGGTATGTATGGCTCTTCCTTGGCTTTGTTATGCTAGATGCATAAAATGTTGCTCTCAAAAGTACTGCTCCTTTAGAGCAGTAATGCTTAGAAACAAGTGTAAGAAGACATCCTAACATGTGCTGCTTTAAGTTCCTTTGTTCAGGATAAAGTAAAGGACGGTCAGGAGACCGAACACTTCTAGTGTAGCTGTTTCACAGTGTTGGCCGTGGCAGGAAATCTGGAGAAGATGGGTAATGCTGCCAAGGCTTCAGGGATGCAGATACTTACATGAAGCAGAACTATGCACAGGAAGGGAAAGCTCTAGCAAGGTTCTTTCTCTCTCTCTCCAATATTACTGTAAAAATAATCTCAAACCTGGTTGTACTCATCTTTTATAGTGTTGTGAGGGCCATGAGTTCATTTCTTCATTGAGGCTAGTGCTAGGAATGAAACTTTGCATAAATTCATGCTTATTCCTGGTCAGTCCCAAAATTTCAGATGTGAATTTACCTGTGTGTTAATGAGCAAAATCCAGAGCTGCATGTTGTAATTTGCAATAAGTCTGGGTACTACACCTTTTCTACTGTGTCTGTGTTAAATGCATGTAATCTGTCTATTCATAGGAAATCTGATGGATTTGAGCTTTAATGGAATAAGTTATCCTTAAGGAAGGTAGCACAGGCTGAGTTTTCTGTTGCTGCTAAGGGAGAGCTAATAGTTAGCAGCTAGTGAGAGAGTTATGTTTTCACTTGTAGGCTATCCAGCAGTGAGCCCAGCTCAAATGTAAAGTATCACTTGGAAAAGCTGGCTTTGGTAGCGAAAAATATGAGGTTCATTTAAAAGCTGTACTCATTTTAAGACTGAAAAAAGTGCCTTCTTCCTGTTGGGAGAATAGAAATTCTCTAAGGAGAAATAGCAGAGACTGAGTTTCTGTCAATAAAAGAATCTGTGTAATTTAATACCAGACAGCTTTTAAATACAATAGGAAAAAAAGAGCAGACACTCGCCTGTGTTATGAAGGGGAAAAATACAAAAAACTGCCTGCAGTATGTTACCTAAACTTAGCCACAGAGGGGCCAATCCTCTTGGATACTCAAAAATCTGTCTGAAGGAAGTAAAGGCTATAGAGAAGCTGTACTTGGAGACCCTGTATCCCCATTTTCCAAAGTGCTGGCAATAGGAAATCTGTTAGGCAGCACCAGTGGCCAGACTGTAGGGCAGGCCTTGCTTGTTTAGTCCTTCTTACGCAGAATCACAGAATATGAAAGTTTCTGTTTGATTTTTCAGTAATGTAAGTGGCTGAGATCAGAGATGCATGAATGGCTTCCCTTTAAATGATAAAGCTCAGACATCCTTGGTTTGAGCTTGAATTGTTTCAGGTGTTCAAGCTGTGGTGGGATCGTGCTTTGGATAATGCATATCCATAAATGTGTTAAACTTCTAACAGATGTCCTGCAGACCTTCTCCTTCCTGACATCTGTACTCGAAAGCCTTTATAGAACAGGCAGCTGATCCTTAACACAATGCTTGACAACAAAAGAAAAAACATGAGTTCAGAAACCAAAATAAACCTCAGGTTATCATTCGGAATGCAAAGAAAATGGACGCTAGCTTCTTAGTCAAATATCAGTTCTATAATTTTTTTTTATAGTTTTTTTACATCAATTTTGTAATAGTTTCTTAGGTTGAGATCAAATATGAATTGTAGATTTCTCAGAAGTGTTGATATCTAGGATTTCTGATGTCTTAATTTAAGTGTAATTTTAAGTCCTGACAGCAGCATTTCTTCTAGTTTAATGGGCCTGAGAAACAAATTTGTATCCCTTACTGGCATGCAACTTCCAGTGAGTTTTTCAAAGAGCAAGTTATTAGTACTGTTATTTCCTTTGTCCACATTTGAAACAAGCCCAGAAACGGTAAACAACTGGAAACTATTGCCAACTTCTGTTGTATTAACACCCCTACAGTGCAGTTCTCTGCTGTTAAACAACTTGCTTCTAAGTCTTACCGGATGTATGCTTGGGTGTTTTTTGTGTGCAGAAGCTGCATCTCAGGGTGCTCATAGCAGAGTCAGAGCTGTAGCAGGAGTCCTGTTTCATATGACACTTACCTTGTTCTCATATGCTTCTCCAGTTCTGGCACTGGTACTTTGGCTCTTGATTATTCCCTGCATCCTTAGCTCTTCAAGAATGATGATTTTTGCCTCTCTGTTTCCTCTAAGGGTGATGATTTACTGATGAACTCATTGGTGAGCAGTGTGTCTTCAAAAGATGTAAACATTAAAACTTAATACTTGTACAGCACTTGGCATTCAAACAACGCTTCATGATGTATTTCCAATGCCAGAGTTATTGTTTTAAGAGGTCACATTCTGAGACTGTCCAGTGGAGAAGGCCAGCTGGAGCCTCTCTTCACTGCCCAAAGTTTGAAGTAAACATTTTAGTGGCTTGAAGAATGGTGTAGGCAGCTAGTCCAGTTACACCCAGAGGGGCATGTTCAGGAAACCATGGAAGCATATGTTGAAGACCTATGAAGCCAATTTTTGAGCATGTTCCCAAAGAGGGTCCATAGGAGCTCCTGATAATTTGAATTCTTAGGGGTTCTGTGACCCAGTTGGAGAAAGCCAGGCTAGGATGGTATAGTACAAGCCTACTAATGGCCATATTGTAAAGATCACTATGTTCGTGTTTCTGTGGTATGTGATTTTTGTTGTAACAGCATTGCTACATTTGAGTCTGATCATAAGCATTTCAACAATTATATATTTATGAACAGCATTAGGACTAAAAACCAAGTTATTTGATAACTCTTGCGAGTGTCTGTTTAGTTTCCACATATTAGACATGAATAAACAACGAGCAACTTTCAGGCCAAGACCCATCGGGTTTTGCAGCCCTCAGCTGATAGTTCTACCATCTGCCCAATCTCAATTGGCAGAAGTGAGAGCTCTTGTATGAAAAATGCTTGGACCAAATCAAAATTGCAGATATTTGACATCTGCCAGTCTTCAAAAGCAGAGTGAGTATTACAACATTGTCTTATTTTTCAGTTGTAAAACAAAAATACAGAACATCTACCACCCTGTAGCTGACTCCGTAGTGCTCCTAAAATAACCGAACCAGTTACCCAAAAAGCACTGGGGTTCAGCTGTCAGTCAGAACATGCAAATGTCAGAAGCCAGTATACAGCAAAACACATCCTGGCAAAAAATAAAAGCAGGATGAGTGGGCAACGCTGACAAGTGATTTGAATTTGTATTGGTTTTACTAATCCATTCAGGAGAAAAATGTAGTTGAAGTATCTTGGTATGGTATGTCTTTTTTTGGTCTTGAAGAAGAAGATTGAAGCATGATTTCAAAACTTTCTGTTTAGAAATTTCCTGTGAAGTTATCCCTTAGAAAGTGGGAGGAAAAGGAGCTTAAAATTAAATGAAACCATTTCAGAGCAAGCAAATAATTTTGTTCAATATGAACTGAAATCCTTTCATCACGTCCTTCTATGGTATTGGGAGTTAAGTCCTCTTTAACAAATAGCAAACGCCACTAATTACTATTTTTGTGTTCAATTTGAAATACTTCATTACAACTCTAGTTTATTATAAAGAGTAAACAACCACTGTAGATACTCCACTTAGCATATTTGTGAAATGTAAGATGTTCACGGCACTTGAAAAATACAAGAGTTAAACTTTGAAATTAGGGAGTTTAAATCAACCAAAAAATGGTGCTGCTTTTCCATTAGCAACTGCTACTGCAACGGTATCTTAAGATTATAGAAAAGTTTAAGTGCTCACTTGCGCTTGAAAGAAAAATAAAAAATTCTTCGCACACCTTTGCTTGTTGTCATGATGATTTCTGGAGTTTTTATCCTTTTTTTCCATATTATAACTGGCCTTGCAACTTCTGTTTGCAAACGTGAAGAAATAACAGGGTATTTATGTCCTGTCTCTACCTGCTGCTTGTTCAGGGCATTGTACTGACTGCGGTAAAAACTGGCTCATTGTAACACCAGACTGAGAGCCCTCCTGTGGGCAACTTGCCTTCCCAATGTACTGTAATCCCCGTTAGAGAGGGCTGCCCCTGGGGACAAGGCTGGGTTTGTTCTCTTGGTCTGTTCCAGGCATCTGCCAAGAAAAGTATCGACCATCCTTCCTGTTCTGGTAGTGAGGGTTGAGTCACGCTGAGGAACATAATCATCAGCTACTCTGTGCTACTATTGCATGGTTTTAAACCAGCGCTAAGAGCTCAATCTGTGTGGTGTCACAGCGTGAACGTTTCTGAGTATGGAAACTGGCTGTAGCAATAGACCTTCAAGATTATTTCCTCCTAGGTCTGTGTTTGTGGAGCTGTTGTGAACTTCAGTTATTGTTTACCTCTGCTTTGGAGTTGCTGCTTACCTGAAAAGATGTAAATCTTCATGGTGATTCCTTGGGGAAGATTTCCTCACTGGTCTCATCTTCAAGTTTGGCTCCATCCTTTGAAGTCCCTGTTGGTCAAGCTGCCCCAACCTGTGAAGGTCTGTCTCTCTTCCATCAATGCTGTCATTTCTAGTCTACAGCAAGATGAAGAAACAAATGAGAAAAGCTGCTTGGCCGTCTAAACATTTAAAAGGCTATCTAGAGTAGCCCTGTAGAATTGGCAGGTTCAGAGTGCAGTGGAAGACAGGCATTCCTGATATCTTATCCATGTTCTGTCACAGGTGAATGGTGAGTGAGGGTTTCTTGGACCATTTCAAAATTCATTTTTCATTTTCCCTTTTCAAAACAAAGCAATAACTTTAAGGTTAAATGTGTCCATAATCCATTTGACTCTATGGAGTATTGTTTCAATACTTTATGTGCCTTCTGTGTGCAGAACTGCAGAACATTTGTTAGAAATTTAAAACTGAGTTTTAAATTAGCACTTGTTAAGGTGTTAAACTGTGCACCTTCTAAACAATAGGTTTGAACCTCCAACTAATGCAGGATTAGAGCCTAGATGTATTCTTGTCTCTTCTCTGTATGTTTGGGCTTAAGCCAACTCAACTCTGTAAGCTTCACAAAGTAGCTTCACAAATATATCTTGCATATATAATATTTGCATATATACAAGCCCCCTGCCTCAAAATAACTTTTTGAGGCGAAATCCACCTTGCTGCAGTGTTATAATTCATCAGTGGTGTGGGAGATAAGTGCCTATAATTGTGTCTTTAATGAGGCAAGTGGGACAGACTGAAAAGCAACTTTTCTGTGAAATCAGATCATGCACGTGGCCAAATGATGAATCTGCTTCCCTTGTCCCAGAAGGATTGTATTAAGCTGAGTGAGTGACAGCCCTTCTCTTAAAGAGCTACCCCTAACACCAGCAAAATCATGTCTCTGTGTGTGTATGTCCTCCTGGTACACTTGCGTGCTAAGGTATCTCCTAACATATTTCAGACCGAGTCCATGGGGAAGAGGTCACTGCCTGGCTTTTGATTCCCTGGTTGTTCTGTAGCCCCTCAGAAGGCAGCTGTGCAACTGCAGCCTGGATAGAAATATTGCAGCCCGTGGTGAAATTGTGAGCATCTGCTCCTTGCTGCAAGTCCAGGGAGCAGGAATGCCCAATTCTCTTCCTTGAGAGCTTGGTTATTCGTTATCACCGTGGAGTCTAACTGTTGCCGGGGCCTGTTACTATAATAAATAACTCCACAGAAAGCTTTCTTCATATGTCCTGGCATACAGACATCATTGTCCTTGTCCAGACACTCCTCTCATAAGTTGAGAGGGAGTATGTTTCATCTGTGGAGCTGGGATGCTGGTCTGGGAGTACCAAGTCTGTATAGGCCATCCAGGGTGTTGGTGAACCTCCTGTGAGAACTCAAGCTGTTAGATGAACAAGATACTGTCATGTAAAATACACACATTTCAGTGTCTGGTTGAATTTGTTAAGTATACTTCAACACCATTAGCCATGGGAAAAGATCAGTTCTAAATCTGGAACTCCAGGCAGCAAGGCAAGCTTCTAAATGGGAGAAAATGTCATCAGGAGACAGGGACAGGCTGTGACTAGGGAAAATGTTTTAAGCATCCTTTGAGATCATTGTACAATTTCTTGATTACTGTTTGAGTCTGTTCACATCCTTAGAAGTAGATGTCTGTAGGAGATTTTAAAAAAAGAAAAAAGGAACCATAGTTTATGCTTTCAAGAGGTTGTTATAAAAGATAGCAGAGAAATGTTAAGTCAGTGCTTTCAGTTGAAGAGCATATCTTGGGTCACTTGTGCTGACATCATCAGCTAGTTATAGTTAGAAGAAGCAGATTTTTTTTTTCCCCCTAAAATATTTACATGAAACAGACTCTTTGTATGAAATAAGGATTCAAAACCTTTTGAAGGGGAGCAAAAGCTCAAGTAATTGTTAATAATGACGAGGATTTTTTTTTTTTTTTTTTAAA
>VZTI01000615.1:94698-110040 GCA_013397865.1 Struthidea cinerea | reverse complement strand
GGATTTTTTTTTTTTTTTTTTAAACTTCCTGAGACCCTGGTAACAAATGAATGTCACTTTTTTGACTCGTAGTGGCAACATTTCTTTAAAACTTGTCAAATTTTCTGAGTGTATATGAGAAACAGATGTTTACGTGACTAATGTCTCTTTTAAATAGTAAGGCCAATGGACTTTCAGAATCAAATGAACCCCACTGCTGAGACAGTGTGACTCCAGCTTAAGCGATCGAGCTGGCTGGCTGGCTGCAGGCAGCCTTTTGCGTTCCTCTTGTCTCCAGTCCAAGCCCTCAGCTGGTCTGGTTGGAAAGCTGAATAAACTCATTCGCATGGCAGGGAGCCTAAAGTGATCTTCCCTGCCCCAGTGTGCCTTGCTTGACTGTGCAAGGCACTGCCTTAAAGATCCTGCAGGGCTTCCAGGTTCTCTCTAGCAAGTGTCTCTACTGAGCTTGGAGCACATGTGTGACTGTACCTACCTGTGCTGGCATCCTGGTGCTGCAAGGCACTCTCAAATGTGCACCTGCTGTCTCTTGAGAAACAGCTGTCTTCCAAAACATCTTGTTCTTTTTTCATCCCTGATCAAGTCAGGGACCTGACTCTTGTGTTCAGTCTGAATTCACACAGAATGCAAGTCAAGTAACCTTCTGGTGTGTGGGTATTTTGTTGTTGCTATTCTGTTTTCTCTCTTTAGCAGATGTTTGCAGATTGCATGTGGTAATGCTGAATATGATTGATGCTTGATGTAGGGCAGAACAGGATGTACAGGTTGAGCTTCTTGTCTGTATTTTTGATTAAATGCTCACTGTGATGATGCAGTTCTAAAACTTGGTTTCAGGTAAATAATAGGTGAAATTTTAATCCTTTTCAGAGGTGATTTTTATTTGTTCCCTCAAACACAGATAAGGTGATAAAATGGAAATAATGTCACTTATCAAAGTAAGGAAATTGATTAAATGTAAAATCATAGGCTTTAGCATAGTCAAAAACTAGGTAAGCTTTATGATTTATGCTTTACAAATTGATTATTGGCACATAAAAGACAAGACAAGTGATAGTTTGAAGAAATAAGAGTACAGGGGATGTAACAAGTCGCATGAAATTGGCCCCCATTAATATTTATGGCAAAGAACTTTCTCGGATCTCAACAGGATTTGTGCACTTAGAGCCTGAACTTTTAATATCTGACGCACATGATTAAATTGACACGGTGAACAGTATGTTTTTGAACAATCAGAGCTATGGGCTTTCAAGAGCAGACTGCTCTCATGCTGATGCTGACTGACGACAGAAAATCCTTTCTCTCATTTTAGCAGCTTTTCATTAATATGTAACATTAAAAATAAGCAAGTCTCAGTACAGTCAAGGCACCAGGATGTGTGGTAGGTGAAAAAATAGAGGATTTTCATAAATACAAATTAAGATATTTGCCTTTAAGAAAACACATGGAATGGAGCCTATGTGAAGCACAACATGGATACTGGAGAGAGAGGAGCTGTTAGAAGGCTAGTAATGGTGAAAAGCGGGGGGAAGTGCAGGTCTCTATATGCCTTGTCTTGTGAGAATAAAAACAAAAGCCAGTCACAGGGATGTGCATGCTGGGGAATAATCACTACAAAATCAGAAAGCTGTTTCTGTAATTGCTAGTGGTATGTGGAGGAAATTGAAATGTATGAACATTTTAAAAAGAGGAGAGTTGTTTTCAAAACTTCCAAATCTGAAGCTGTTTGATGGCTTGCAGGATGCTTGGCAAAATTAAATGGGAGGCAGGACATCTTGGTATCTGTGGCCTTATCAGCTGTCTCTGATTAATACACCTAAATTAGTGAGCTGCTGCAGAGAGGGGAGAAAAGTACTATCCATGGAATGGCATTTCTGCTATACAGCAAGGCTTTGCTGGTCCCACTAAGCATCCGATTCCCATTTAGTATCACCACCCTGACATGTATGCAGATAAAAGGCATTCTCCTAAGGTTTGGAAGCTGATTTGCAGTTATTAACAAAACAAAGCTTGGCTGATTTGAAAGGGAGAGGCAAATTTCTGACATTTTTAGTCTGGTAACAGTCCTGCTGACTTCGAACAATAGAAAGTAATGGTGGATTTTTCAGGGACTCTGAGTAGCCATATTTCTCTTTGAAAACAGGACTGAATAGTCTGGTGGCTAAAGAGAAAGTGCCCTGACAACTGGTGAGCACAGGTAGTCATTGCGGGGGGGGAGGGGTTGAAGCCAAAAAGACTGCAAGACTGCAGCCCATACTGTGCCTGAAGAGGTGCCCATTTTCCTGGTGACTCCCCCTGGGGTGCTGCTGCAGCCCCAAGGAGGAAGCTGTCTGCTGGAGACATGGGTGATGGAGTGGAGGGGAAAAATCCACCCCAGGAGAGAGGGGCTGCAGCTGGGATTGAGTCTGGAGGCTGCTGGGGGCAGTAGGCAAAAAATGAGCTGGCTTGTGGAATGGGCAGAAGGAAGGGAAAGAGAGAGAGATGAGGAGGTGGGCTTGGATGCATAGGGTGACTGGAAACCAAAGGTGTTGGACATGGACCAAAACCAAGCATTTTTGCAGCTGAAGTCAAAGCCTCTACAGACTGTATAAGAACTGCTGCACTTCAGTGACTGACTGCTTAGCTAAATCCAATAGGCTTTCACATGCAGGCACTGTATGATGTTTCTTTCCCTGTGGTTTTCTTCTGTTCTCAACTTGAAATCTTACCCGGGTGGTGGTAGATCAGTTTGTGAGTGCTTCCATCTCTGTCTCGTTCATGTCACGTCAGGCTCCAGGTACTCCCAGATGGACTAAACAGCTTGCAGAGCCTGAATTTTGACACATAGCTTATTATTTGTAAGACTGAGGTGATGGCTAAAATGGTGGCTATAGTCAGTGGAGACCTGACTTGGTTGTGCTTTGCTAAACCAGCTCCATGGCTGGCTCTCTTGTGTGTGTGTTGTATTTCAGTGCTGTATGTCATCCAAATGCTGTACGTAATCTCTCCATGGTGACTGCACAGTATTTGTTTCTATTTAAGGAGAGAAAGAGGTCTGGGTTTTCTGCCAGAATTCCCACTCAGGTAATTACACTTCTGCCTGCAGAATTTCCCCGTAGCTTCAATTGTAGTAGTCGTTCTTCACTCCCGCTACTAATAAGTGTGAACATAGACCTGCTGCTGTGTTTTGGGAACACAGCAGTGGCTGCTTTGCTGAGGCAAGTGAAGTGACCCTGCCATGTATCCTTTATGCTAGACTTGCCCCTAGTAAAGACTGCTGCATCCAGTCATGCCACTCTGCAGCTCTCATCTTTCTGAGCCTGACTCTGGCATAACAAGTTGGTCTTGATAGTGAGACAGCCAGCTGGAAGCCAATGAAAAGATGATTAAGAGCCAAGAGAAAGCCATATGGAGAGAGAGAGGGATTTCTCTTTACAGAGTTATAAGTGTTTATGTCTTTGGATCCCTCTAGCTGTTTTTTTTTTCCCCTTATTTGCATCAGTTTTATGGGTGGGAAGTGGTTGCAGTTGATTAGCAAATTCTACCAAATCTCTTTAGCTAGAACAAATGTTGTAAACAGTAGATATTTCAGGCAGCTCTGTCAATACTAAAAATCAACAATTTTTGCCAATTGTTGGCCAATCAATTCTGCCAACATTGTAATGGTAATAACACATATGTCATCATTATTACGCTAATGTTAACTACAATACATATATGATACCAACATTATGTGAAAAGTATTGTTTTGCAAAATATAAGAGGTATTGAATGAAGGGCCTCTTGCCTCAAATGTACCTGATGTAGAGATTTATATTTTTCTGAACTTATGACAGCAGAGCTAATGAAGTACAGCTCGGTCTGGAAAACTCTTCTGCAAATGCTTAATTACCTTTGAAGTCAAAGTAAACACAGACCTTGTTCACTTGGAGCCTTATACAGATATTTAAAACAGAGGATGTCCAACAATAATAAGTTAAGGCTCATCAAACATAGTGTAGATAGTAAACAGAACCAAGACAATTGAACCAAATTATTGATTCATGGAATTCATTCTTTCTCTTCACAGAATGTTCACATGCAGATTGTGTTCTCTTGAATGCAGCTCTTACTCAGATTTACTAAATGAATGTTATGGTGAGTGTGTGGGTTTAAAGAAAAAAATTCTGTTAACTAATTCTGCATAGATCATATTCTCAAGATTCAAGCTGTTTCACATATGTTATTGTTTCACTTTCCCTGACTGACTGAATGCTATTCAAGTGAATAGCACTGAAACCCTGCTTGAATTGCTACTAGGAGTCGGGGTGCTTCATGTGTTCTCTTTGGAGTTGCAAGCTTCTCATGAACATGGAATAGTTTAAGGAAAGTCTGAAAAATAGGAGATGGGAATTTCTGTTACAACTTGATGTTTTCCTTCCTGCCCAGCAAGAAAAAGTTAATTCTGCTAATTACTAGTAGAGTCAGGAACTGCTACTTAGTTGAGAGCAGGGGGATGTGTGTGAGAGCAGTTCTCTTACTGTAATGTTCAAGGCAACTTTTGCACAGTGCTCTGTTGAACAAGGATTCAGGCTAGCTTCTCATGATTTTAATTGTAATATGGTGAAGTACTGATTGTGTGTGCGTAGATGGGGGACACACTGATTGTATGTGTGCAAGTTTTGAAGGACTGATCTTCATGGTGTTCAGAACCTCTGTGTTGTGTCCCACCTTTGCATCCAATCCTCTGCAGAACATAGCTTGCCGGAGAGGTTCAAGAGCTTTTTCTTTCCTATCCAACTGGAAAAAACATCATAAAGCTGAAGAGTGGTGCTTATCTGAAGTGCATCTGCATCTCTCTTTATGCTTTTCCCTCCTCCCAAGCAACAGCAAAAACAGAGGAGCGGGAGCTCCTCTCTCAAGTTGATCTCAATGAAAGCTCCTTATGTCTGTTTTAGATCCTTTTGCTTTCAGTCCAAATACACCAGGCCTTTTCCATCTTGCTGAAATTGCCTATGAGTCTTTTGAGTATGTCTGCTGGGATCCTGTTTGAATTGGTGGATGTCGCTGAATTCTGAGAAAGCTTGTGCTTCTGCCACTGAAGAGTCCTTGCAGACTTCATACCATGCAGGTATGAAATAACTCGTAATGGTATCTGTTCTCCAGAAATATTCAATGCACATTAATTGGGTGGGTTGGGAATAGTTCAGGAGTCTTGCATCACTTTGGGCTGAGTTGGCCTTTTCCCCAGGATTTTTCAGACCCATACCATTTTACCTGGAACATGTGATGCCAGGTTTTACATCAGATTTTAAGCCAATGAGTAAGTTCTCAAAGGTACAGTAGAAATTGCCAGGTTTTTCCTCCTAAGCTGTTGAACTGAGCTGAAATACACTTTCCTAAGGGAATACAGGAACCTGGAAGTGCAAACCCCTACAAAGGGGCAAACCAAAGCCCTATCAGAATAGGGAACGCTCTTAGAATCATAGAATGTTAAGGTTTGGAGGGGACCTTAAAGATCATTTAGTCCAAATACCCCTGCCATGGACAGGGACACCTCCCACTAGACTGGGCTGCCCAAGGCCTTAGCCAGCCTGGCCTTGAACACTGCCAGGGTTGGGGTATCCACAGCTTCTCTGGGTAACCTGCTCCAGTGTCTCACCATCCTCACAGTAAGGAGTTTCTTCCTAATCTCTAACCTAAATTTCCCCTCTTTCAATTTGTACCCAATAGTACTTGTCCTGTTACTACAGTTCCTGACAGAGAGTCCCTCTTTGGCTTCCCTGTAGACCCACTTCAAATATTGGAAGGTTTCTATGAGGTATCCGCACAACCTTCTCTTCTCCAGGCTGAACAGTCCCCACATTCTCTGCCTGTCGTCATAGGTTGCCTCTTACCAACTTTGTGGACTCGCTCCAACAGTTCCATGTACTTCTTATTTTGGGACCCCAGAGCTGGATGCCGCACTCTGGGTGGGGTCTCACCAGAGCAGAGTACAGGGGCAGAATCCTCGCCCTGCTGGCCATACTGCTTTGGATGCAGCCCAGGATTCCTTTGGATTTCTGGGCTGTGAGCGCGCACTGTGCTCATGTGAGTTTTCATCAACCATCACCCCCAAGACTTTCTCTGCAGGGCTGCTCTCAATCACTTTTCTGGCCAACCTGCAGATGTGCCCACATGTGTGGTCAGAAGGATATGTAACAAGAGAATCTCTTGGCAATATTTCTCCAGTCCTGAGTACAAGCTACAGAAGATGCTGTGCTAATGGAGAAGGAAGTGTGGATGTACAGACAGCTTCACCTTGAGATTCTGCTCATTGCTGGGATAAGACTGTGGTTAGGAGCAAGTTACTGTAAAGGGAATGAAATTGGCCTGTGATCCCAAGCACTTGTAGTTGCTGGAATGAACCGGGAATATTCTAGGCATCAGCCTTGCTTTGTTGTGAAGTGATGCTAGAGCTCCTTTTGTGGGGCAGGACAGCTCTGCTCCTGGAAAAGTGCTGTCCCAAGAGAGCACCACCTGGCTCTGAAGTGACCCAGGTTGGTGGACAGCCCTGAAACTTGGGTGAGCTTGTGTCCTTGGTTGTCCTGACTGCAGTTTGGGCTTTGTGGAAGGGCTCAAGAGAAATGCCGTTGTTTGGAATCTACATATCTGGCACGCAGTCAAGTCAGTCTCCCTTTGTAAGTTTCCTGCACTAGAGGTGAAGGAGATTTGTGAAGTTAATTAGACTCCAGATTTGAACTTTCCTCATGGGTGTTGGAAACTGGCATTCTCCTTTCAGCTTATATGCATATAGAGCTGCTACACATTGGACTTGGGATGCTCCTGGAATGAGAAATGGAGTGTATGACATATCTATCTGCTTTCCAGGGACTGCCTTGTCAGAGTCTGTGATTCAGCTCTTTGCGTTATGGATTAACTGGGAGTACTCATGTAGTTTTAAAATTTCTTTTAAAACATTTTGCTGAGATGAAGTCTGTGCAGTTAATTAGAGCTCTGCCACTGTTCACAGAATGCTGCCTGTGCTGAGCAAAGCTCTTCAAACACCTTTTTCCTGAATTTGAACAGGCAAAGCACTGGGCTCTCACGCTTTCTTGGCAGGCAGAGGTGGGTGAAGTAACGAGCTACTTGTTCCTGGTGGCATTTCTGTGCTGCTGGGAGTCTGGCTGTGCAGTGAGGTGGAGCCAGCACTCCTCATCTCCTGGGTCTGGTAGAAGCATGGGGCAGAGAGTGGCTTATTGCTTTGCCAAATGCAGTCTATCCTTACTGGGAGCAACACATCAGAGATGTCTCTTTGGCACAGTGGTCAAATACCATTTTAGCAGATGTTTAATGCAAAATTGTCAGAGCTTCTAAGGACACTGTGCCACAGCTTTGCTCCGCTGCTCAACAGAAAATTCCTTCAGACTCCCAGGCTCTTTTATCTGGTTCATAGTCCTGCATCCATATTTCAACCCTTTGTGATCACTTCTTCTATCCCTTGATTCAGTGCATCCTTTCCCTTTGCCAGAGAACATCCCTCCAGCTTCTGTCCTCTTCTGAGTGAGCGGCCTTCATGCTTTGCCTATCCTTGCCCAGAGCCAATTCTGTTCAGAAATAGATTGATTCCATTTTTCCATCTAAATGTGGAATGGTTCAGATTTGTATGTGAGAGCTGAGATCAAAAACTTGTTGTTTGCTTCTACTTAAACAAAATATGTTTTTTAAAAAAAATAATCTGAAGATGATCCAAAATTTCTCCTGAAACAATTTTCACTTTCTCTATTTCAAAAAAGATTAGCAGAAACATGGAACTGCTTTGGCAGTTGTGGAAATAAAATTAAAAAAACATGAGTTAAAATGCAACTGCTCAAGCTTGGGGGGGGCGGAGGCCGAAGAGTGTTTACTAGAAACATACTTGCTGTGTGGCTGGGACAGCTTTTTGTTTGGGGAAATATTGCAAATCTATTCACTTTACATATGGGCAAGTGGTGATATATCAGTGTGCTGTGTATCGTGCATGTACTCCAAGTACAGAAATGCCTTGTTCTCAGGAAGCTTCCATCTCTGGAGTGAAAGGGAGCAGCTATTTATAGTATTGTGCTGCAGCATTGCACGGGAGAGCACAGGATGATGCTGTTTCCCCAGCTCACTTCATGGATGACTTTACTAATTTACTAAGTGAGGACTGATGACAAACCAGTAGCACCAGAGGAGCACAGACACAGCTTCATGCTTTTTTGAAAGAAGTCAGCAAGGTTGTGCTGGGGAGCAGTCTAAAACAAAACAACTAAAATTATTTCATTGGAGAAGAGCTGATAAAGCTATGCCCTGTGACTGTAAATGCTCGAAATTTCAGATTTAGAAAAAAGCATTACAATGCAAAGCCTGGGCTGTTTCTGTCAGGTGCCCAGGCACAGAAATGTAGAAGCTGGTAGTCAGGATGGAAAATGTCCCCTGTGTAAAGAGACAGCAAGACACTTGCATCTTTACCCCTGCTCAAACCCCTTTCCTGAAGATTTAACAGATTCTTAGACCAGGTACTGCCCTCTCTGTATGCATGAGATGTATGCTGCATTCCTAAGTGGTAGCAACACTCCCACGCTTTTCTGACATGAGTGATCAGTTGGAGATGAAATTCTAACATGAAACCTGACAATAAAAGGTTGCAGTGGGCTTAAACAGTCTTGTCAGGTTGCTGGAGTTCCAAAGTCAGCATTTTACTTGGGTGATGACACCAGGACCATCACATTAACTCTTCTGTTGACAGCTGCTCTGCTGATTTCCCTCTGCAAATGGCTTTGGGTTTTGCAAGTGTAACCGGTTAAGAGCCATGTGAGTGCAACAGAACAGTTTGATACTGCAGCAAATGGAAAAAGCAAAATGCAAACACACAGTAGAAGTCTTGCCTCCTGTATTTGAATTGCTCACTTTTTTAGAAAAATGGTGTGACTGATGTTTGGTGGAATTTTTATACCTTTTCCTAGTGTGCATTTGTGTATTTCTTCACTCCAGACTAGCTTCATTATTGTAAAAAAGAAGTTAGTGTGCCCAAGAACCTGCTGTTGTTGAGGGTGATAACGTGGAATTTGGTGAGTTAGCTACAACAGAACATTATTTCAGCAGTTATCAGAGATAGATACGTAAAATGTAAAACTGTTTAAACTTGGCAAGAGCATCCAAGATCTGCATTTTCCTGATTAGAAGTGCTAGAGTTATTGTAAAAGCAAAGCATAATTGCAGCTTACTCTGTTTACCTGTTTTTCTTCAAAACTGAAATACACAGAGAAAAACATTTGAAAATTAAAGATTTCAATGCAGTTTGAAGACCTGTGAAGAACCAGCCTTTATGAACTTTATAAAAGCCTTGCTGGGAATGTTTTAGCAATTTGTACTGCTGCATTTATAACAATGCATAGTGGTGCATAGTGGGAGTGGAAATCATGTTTTGTTGTGCATTTGTGAGCAAGGATTTTAGTTGTATTCACTTTATAAAAATGAAAAACATCGATAAAGTAGTTCAGTCATGTTTTGAGCTCTGGAACTTGCATTCTTGCAAAGGAATACTACAAACTGATTTCAGACCATTTGGGACTGTGATTTGGTTTGTATTTCCTGTCACCATAGATCTTCAGTGCTGTACACAGTTTAACGTACAACCAACATCATGGTACTAGTAATGTTTCTCTTCAGATTAAGTTAAGCAAATGTTCAGCCTTTAAATATCCATGATAATTTCTCCTGTTGTTTACAAGAGACTCCCATTGTGACCATTAAAGGAAAACATATGGCTTATTGATACAATGTCATCTTCTCAAGTTATTTCACACTGTGCCTGTTCTAGAACTGAGGGTTATCTGATATGCACTCTGGAAAAAGTAGATGCCGAAACTGGTTCCCAGGTGAGAGCCTCACAGCCAGAAAGAAATAAAAAGTGCCCTCTGGCCTTCCACCATCAATTACCTCCCCTATCCCCATGCCTTTCTTCTAAGATATATTGATTTATATTTAGCTTCCTCTGAAAGGAATTTCAAGCTTTTAATGCAGTTTGTTGTTTTATGCAAACCTTTACAACACAGTTTGCCCTTAGTTAGAGGGTGTCCATGCTGGGTGGTGAAAGGGTAAGCACTCTGTCCTTCATAAACTTTATGACAGCCTTTAAAATAACAGTGCTAGAATAAATTTCGAAGTGTGGCCTTAGTAGTTTTCTCTAAGACCTCTGACAGGTAAGAACTGGCAGGGTTTGCTGTAATCTTTTATAGCCTTATATTCTTGCATACGGCCTTATACTCTTGTCATAAGCTGCCTGTGAAGACTACATAAAAGAGCAGTATTTTTTCATTCCTATTACAGGAGCAGTAACCTCTGCTTGAAAGCAAGGTGGAGAAGGAAGAGGGTGCAATTTGGATTTACCATGACTAAATTCAGGAGTGCCTGTTTAAGGGATTTTTAAGCTTTTTGTTGGGTCATTCTGGATGTGTATGAATTTCTTGGTTTGTTTCTGTAACAGTTGCTGTCTCCAAATGCTCAGCATAATTCTGCTTTGCTTACCTAAAGGGGAGTCTTGCTTCTGAAATCCGGGAAGTTGTTGCAATCTAAGCCTGGCCTGAATCTGGAATCCATACTGGCATGCTTAATGGAAAATATCTCAGGGCTTAAATAACTAAGCTGTAAAGATCTTCCTTCTTGTTACTCACTCTAATTAAAAAAAAAAAAAAGGGAAGAAAAAAGGAATAGCAACACATTGGTAGGGTTATACTGTATTATATTTACATGGATATTCTGGTGTCAAAGCTGCTGTTTTATGTAGTGAGGGGACCTCTGTTGTGTGGCTGGTTCAAACACGTACAAGTAGACGTGCCTGCCAGGGGTGCTGGCATTCTGGCACAGGTGATACAAGCCAGATGAATCATCAGCTCTAGCTCAGCTACAGAACTGAAATGAAGTCCATGTGTGTCAACCACCAGTTTGTCGTGGTACAGCCTTGGCGGAAGGGCTGTGTTCTGTATCGGGGGGCCCCAGCCTTGTGGTGTGGGAGTCACCTTGCTTAGCCTTTTGGACCAAATGATCATCAAAATCAGCCTTAAGACAGGATTTGGACGTTTTACTGAAGGAAGGGGGTTGGTCTTGTTTTGTTCGGGGTTGGGGGTTATTGTTGTTTTGTTTGGGTTTTGGTGGTATGGTGTTTTGTTTGGCTGTTTTTTTTAATTAGGAAATCAAACCAGATTGGCCTTGTGAATCTCTGTCCTGCCTTACAGTCAGGTCAACACATGAGACTTGGAATGGTGCTAAGGTTCTGGACTGCTGGCAAGTAGTCTGCATCAGGGAGAAACAGTTTTCCAGAAGTGCTGGCTCTCCCATGACCCAGTCAAACTCTACTTTTGTTGCAGAGTACCTGAGGAACAGCTTTGAGGGCTGGTTCCTGTAAAACTGTCAGACTTAGCTGAGCTTAGCAGAATGAAAACTTTTGTCTGTATTCCTGTTCCTGACCCAAGTCTGCCCTGAAGCGACTGTATCTAGGGCTAGGAGAAGAGTTTAGCTTGTCCTGTCTTCAGTACATTCATCCTTGGAATACTCCTGTAGCTTTTCCAGCGTACTGCTGAATCCCTAGTACAGAGCTGGGCAACTGATCACCCAAGAAACCTGTGAGAGGGGTAAGCCTCAAGCCAAAGACAATCCCCTAGGTGTGGGGGTGGCCACCTTTGTTTTGCCAGTCCTCGCTGTTCTTGCCAAACCTGTCAGTGGCAAGCTGTGAGTTAAAAATGCTCACTTCTGGAAAGCCCCACTCACAGCCCAGGTGAGAAGCAGTTCAAAGATTGTTTTCATGCTTAGCATGTTTCCCTCCCGCCTCTTCAGAGATCATGTTAATATTATCACCTCTCATCAAACATTAATCTGTACATCATTTGCCAATTGAAGCATGAGTAGATTGCACAGATTTATTCAGCAAGCAGCAATTGCTGCCTAGACTCTGGTCTAGTTGTTAACAGCTGGCTGTTTGGGTTGTGTTTTTGTTAAGTGGAGAGTCTATTTATAGGCAGCAGAACACATGCACATCCTTGTCTGTGCTACTGCAGATCCTGGTTAATCTCCTCTGGTACAAAAGCCTAGTGTACCAGCTTGCATAATGTGTACTCAAATCAGCGTGGGAGACTTAGAGGTGATGGTTTTTGTTAGTTTTTTTCCTCTTTCTATCACTATCTTGAAGCTTTGGAACAGACCGATAGCACAGGGACAGGCTGCCTGAAAACTGGGGGAAAATGTTTCCCAGGATACAGAGGAAGCAATCTATGGTGGTGATGTCTGACACAAAATGTCATTAAAAATATTCTTGTGGCAAAGGATCTGATTTTAAACAAGGTATTTAATGTGTGCGTGTGTGCATCACACCCCGTTCTTTACCCAGAGGAAGGCAAAGTTAGCTTTTGTTTGCTTCCTGAAAATGAGATGGCAGGCAAGGTATCTGTGGTGACAGGAGCCTGGGAGCTGTGTCATTCCTTCTCAAGGGCTGGAGGAGAAGAGGGTGTTGGCTAACACCCAGCAGAGGAAAACCTATCTGTGTCTGCAGACTTGACACCATCAGTGGGATGGGGAGTATGGTCTGGTGCCCTTGAGCACCCAGGAGTTTGTCCGTAGCACTCTGCTATTTAGAGGTGCTGCCTGCCTGAGTCACTCTTAAACACTGTTCGTGCTGAAAATGAAACACTGTGATTCTAGCAGAGCACACAATGAACTGCTAACTACAAAACTGAAAACAAAGTTAAAGAGAAAAATGAGTACAGCATAATTTCATATCATGCTAAATAGCAATTTTTTTCCCCTTGGTTGCTTTAGTCTCCCTACTATGAGGTGTTACAGCAGAGTGGGAAACTGGGTTTCTCCCTGCAACACACTTGTGTCTTCCAAAGTTCACACACCTCTGGGCTGCTTTTCTCTCAATTTTTTCAAGAAGGATTTCCCATAATCTTGCATATCATTCTGCTGCTCTCATCTTTCTGCAGTGCTCTCTTCCCAACTCATACTTGCTTGCTTCATATGTAGGAAGCAATATTTTAATTCCATCACAGCAGTTATTCTATCTGGGTGGGAAAAAAAACCCACCAGCTGCTGTTCTGTACTGTGAAGAACACAGAGCAACCTGGTTTGTCTGTCCCTTCCTTCTCTCCCAGTCCCTTGTCACATGAGAGTTTGGAAATAGTTTCAGTAGGTGCCTGTGAAGCAGGAGAATGAAGAATTCTGCAGGGCGCTGGAGTGAGCACAAGCACAGACTGGACTCGAGTTAGAATGATGAGTGTGCACTCCAGTCTGCACACTTGCTTCTCACAGCACAGCCCTTAAGTGAGCAGCCTAAGAGGCGTGTATGAACTTTTAAATTGTTTCAGTCTCTCATCTGTTTATACCTCTCCTCAGGGAGTAGGTACTTGGGTAAGTACTATATACATCCATCTGCATTTCATACTCAGGCACACAGGCATAAATACTGACGCACTAATTCAAATATAAATGAGTAGGATGCATGACATCACAGGGATTTCTTTATAGGCTCACAGTACAGCATCCCCTGAGCATCACCTATGAGGAACACACGAATATACTGATGGTGTGTTCTACCCTGACTGGCAACCCACTCCTAGCCAAGGATGCAAATGGATAGGCTCCAGTGCTTTCCGCAAGGCACTGTGCCAGCGTGATACAGATGATGGGGAAGAGCTGAACAGATACTTAACATCTCTGTGTATATCCTCCCCATTCTGTCACAAGAGTACCTCATATAAATAAATAAAAGGGATGCTGTTAAGTCATGCCAGTCAAAAAAAAGTCTGAAGACAGACTCTGGCTGCCTGCCCGGTTGTGCTAGGTTTTCTAGGCTATGAAGCATATACTTGTGTCTGAGAAAGTATTTAACTGGTGATCCATGGACTTCTGGAGACCTACGATGATTTCTGAATGAGATAATACATGTAAATAAGAGAAGAAAGACTCTTGTAATGGGACTTCAATCTACTCTGCAGGAATCAGCACCTCTGTTAAAAAGTGCTGAGGTCTTGTAAGTTGTAAAAAGTTGACACCTATTTTCTCATTTACGTAAAACTTCAAGAATGCTGTAGGGCACTTGATGCCACGGTAGCTCTGTCTTTTCTCTGTCACACTGATATTGGTGGGACTTTGGCTAGTAAACCTGCAGTTCCCACTGTCAGACTTGAGTTTGGGGGGTGTGTGTGTGTTCCTTTCTCTCCATGTGTAGGGCTAGTAACAGGTCACTATTTCCTCAGTTAAGTGACTTCCTGTGGTTGGGATTTGGAAATCAATAGAACTTTTTGTATTGCTTTATTCTGCTGTCCTTGAATCTCTTTGAGGAAGTCAGTGTCACTGAACCACCTCTAGAGTAATTGGAGGGCAAACGTTCTGCAAGGTTTGTGCTTGTTTAAACAGTAAATTAAATTGCAGGGAAGCTGTAGTTGCTCACGGATATGGTGATTATGATGTTAAAATGGTATTGGTAGGCCCACGCCTCCAGTGCCACGGGAGTCCTTAATGGAGCTGTAACATCACTGACCCGGTGCGATGTGACCTTGGGGTGTGCAAGGGAAACACCAACCTGCTGAAACCTTCCCTCCACCCAGCGTGGAGGGTTTCAGTGAAGAAGGTGAACAGTGCTAATTTTTGCTGAGGAGAAAGCACGGGCAAATGTGGGAATGTTTCTAGAGCAGAAGCAAGCACCTGACGGCTTTCAAATGTGTGTAACTTTTAAATGAAAATTAGAAACGAGCCCAAGCTGAATTTCAATTATCGTAAGATATAAATTAAAAATAGAGTTGAAGCTTCAGATTAAAATGTTCATTTCTGACTGTGGTTTTGACTTTGCTACATGAGCTTTTCTTGTGTTTTGATATTGTCAAAATCACTTTACAGCAACAGGTCCTGGTAGATTATAATAACATCTTGTAATATTTTAGTTTGTTAAATTAAAGATTTACAGCAGCAGGATATGGTCTGAAAATCATGCTTCCCCAAGTCTGGGAGTGGGGAGGAGAAACTGGGCTGTTGGTTCCCAATGGTAAAGGACGGGCAGGGGAGGGGGGTGTTGTGGTGTGTCTTATTGTCACGTTCGGTGCCTGTCTGTGACTGGGAGCGGCAGCAGAAGCTCAGGACAGCACAAATCCTGCTCGGGCTACAGCCGCAGCCTAAAAAACAAATGAATTCCCGCTTTCTGGGTGTGGGTTGAAGCCACCCCAGGTTTGCCTCCATACGTTCCTACGCAGCATCTTCCCCTTCTCTGCTCCTCTGCCCTCACAGCCCACTCTGCTTCGCTTCCCTTCTGACCACCCCTGTTCACCCTCGTCGGGGTTCGGACTCGGCACAGAGCGGGCTCTAAGGTGTTTTCCCCTTCCCCTCCGGCGTGGTTGGGGG
>VZTI01000615.1:64094-93881 GCA_013397865.1 Struthidea cinerea | reverse complement strand
CGCGTGCTATCTCCCGTGCAGGTGCGCGTGCCCCGTCGCGTGCCCTGTCTCGCGCCCTGTCGCGTGCTATCTCCCGTGCAGGTGCGCGTGCCCCGTCGCGTGCCCTGTCTCGCGCCCTGCCGCGTGCTATCTCCCGTGCAGGGGCCCGTGCCCGCGTCTCGCGCAACTACTCGTGCCCCGTCGCGTGCCCGGGCCTCGTGCCCCGTCACGTGCTAACTCTCGCGCAAGTGCGCATGCCCTGTCTCGTGGCCGAAGCTCGCGTGTTGTCTCGCGCCCTGCCGCGTGCCATTTCGCGCGGCCGGATCTCGTGGCCGGTCTCGAGCCTGGTCTCGTGCCCTGTCACGTGCTATGTCTCGTTCAGGTGCGCGTGCCTTGCCGCGTGCCTGGGCTCGTGCTGGTGCTCGTGCCCTTTCGCGCGGCGAGTCTCGCGCGCGATCCTGCCGGTGCCGGTCGCAGCCACCAGGGGGCGCGCAGCTCCCGCCGCCCACCCACAGCTCCCCCGCGTGCCACAGGTCGCGGCTCTGAGGGGCTCAGGGGGGCTCCCGGCACCGCAGCGGACGCATCCAGTGCAATATCCTGCGAGTAATTCTCGATGAAGGTTAATTTTACCCCCCCCCTCGCCCCAGTTTTTGTAGTTTTTAAAGCTGTTTTAACCCTTTCCCTACGCCCTAGACGCGGTATCGGAGAGCAGCGCCCCGTGTGCCATCCCCTGTTCGTCGGTTGCCCCGAGGCCCGGCCGCGCGCTGCCGCTCGGGCCGGGGGCACAGGGGACAGATGCCGGCGACAGGGAGCGCAGCGGCGCGGGCGGAACGAGCGGGTTCCGGGCCGGCGCACGGGCTCCCAGGGGCTGACGTGCTGCCGCAGCTGGGCCGCGGGCGAGGCCAGATCGCTGGATGGGGGCAATAAGGAGCCGGGCGGTAATTGCCTGTTTGACGTTCCCGAGATGAGAAGCGCGGCTGAAAGGCAAGCCTGGAGTGCCCTTCAGGAGGTCATCCTGTACGTCACCAGCTTTTAGGCAGGATCTGCACTTAACCTCTCTTGACAGATGAGTTTCTAACTTAAGCCCCTCCAACGAGGAGGATACCACGATCCCCTGGGTTCTACTGTGTAATTATACCTACAGCTGGAAAGGCTCTCCTCCTAATATTTAACTCAATCCTCTGTACTGAAAATTGCATTCACAGTAGTATGTGTGCAAAGGGTCACATACAATCTGTTAGCGTTTGAAAACCTAACTTTTTGCACTTTGGAAACGTGTTATTGTCTTTCATCTCTTTTTTCTTTGACTAAGCAAACAACTGTTTTAACTTTTCCTACTCATTAATACTTTCCTAAACCTTTCAGTCTTTCTGGCTCTCCCTGTATTCTCTCCTATTTAGCCACGTGTTCCATAATTTGCCACACTAAAGTGAATGTAAGTACTATGTAGTTGCCAACATAGCGTGTAGTGATCATAGTGCCTGCAGTGTGCACTTATGAAATCTCTGGGAGCATTTCTACATTTATTGTAGTGTAGGGGGTTTTTTCCAGGGTGGAATCCTTGCAGTAGTGTTTTGTACTGGAGAAAAAATAGCTGAATCCCTAGGTAAAGCCTCTTCCTCAATCACCTGATTTCAAGTAACTAGTTAATGAAATTAAAGTGAGTCTGTATCCTCTGTGTGCCGTGAAGCATTGCTTAGGGCTTGGACTAGGCTGTCTCTGTTTAGTTAGTCTCTAGCATGTTAAAAAGGAAATTCTGATTTTTTTTTTTTTTTGTCCTGCATTAATAAAAGTTTCAGCAAGATTTCTCAAAGCGAAGGATATATGTTATAGCATCACATAACATTGATAGGCTTGTTTCGTTGGAATTCACTTTGCTTGTAAGCAGTGTGAGCCTTGGGTCCCATTGGGTTGCTCCTGGTTGTTCCCCCACTGCCCAGACTGAGGATTCAAAATGCCTCTTAGAGATCCTTCAGTCGATTCCATCGATCATGTCTCTCACAAAGCAGAAGCATCCATGTGCCATGAGGGGAATTAAATTCCTTCAGTGAGGTCAGTGGATGTCAAGTTGGCGTGTCCGCCTTGAAGGTCTACCTTGTCTTGCACAGGCGTAGTGATGAGGACGTGAATTGGGTTGTAACTGAACTTTAGGGTGCTCTGACAAGCGACTTCTGCTCTTTTAGGGCAGAACAAGCAGTCTGTGTAAATCTGTAATTGCCGAGAAGGAGAGGCTGACAGCTACAAATGATCTGCCACTTGCTGGTTCCTCCTGCTCTTAGCTGCCCTGCATGCTCGTTCTCTGTGGGAGGGTGGACCTTGTTTGCTAGCTGAGCTTCAGCTCAGGCAGAGCCCCTTGATCCCTGGGAACTCGTAAGGCTGTGCAGTGGGGAAGGACATTGGCACTAGACTGTTGCTGAAGCCAGAGGGGATGAAAATACAATATGCATCTGCCTGTTCAACCTTCCAGGTTGTGTTAAACGTTTCCTGGGGGCAATTAAAAATGTGTTTTCTGGTCTGTCCCTTGAGTGTATAATGGGAATTTCCCCCCAGTTCTGTGGCTGTGAGAGCGCTGCAGCAGGTGCAGCACAAAGCAACGCACACGATCAGCCACGTGTTGCCTCCACGTGCACAAAAGGGATCACACGGGAACATGCACACAACCCTTAAATGTGCTTTCTCTCTGGGTCCCCTGCTGGTATTTTGTGCTGCTTTGGCCACCTCTACCATCCCTCTGGCACTGGGCCTGGGCTGGTCCTGCCCAGGAGTGCACTGGCAGCATCTCTGATCACTCTGTGTCCGGGATGCTCTTTGGACTGCTGATGGTTGATGTACAGAGCTAAGGTACTTGCCCTAAAGCAGGTCGGACGTGTCTCTATACATTTTTCTGGAAATTTTGTTTAGCATGCCCTTTTACTACATGCCAAGCCCTTCCTTGATGTTTGTAGCATCCCAGATGTTTGGATGAATTTTTTCCTGTGGCATATTGCTGTGTAACCCAGCAGGCACAACACTTGATCTTTCTCTGCAGCTTAAAAAAATCTCTTGTCTTTATAGACATTTAGAGTAGCGATACATCTGCCTGTTACATTCTCTGACTACTTACACCTTGTGCTTTGCTTTGGGTTGCAGTATCTTATTTTAGCAAGCACAGATGCTGCAATGGGGAAATGGCTTGTTACTATCCATGGATTTTATTCTGGCACCGCAGCTGGTTGGCTTAGTTATTTTTTTTTTGTACTTAAGGAAAAGGGCTGGAATTTGCCCCTTAAAGGTGCTGCTTCAGAGCAACAGTGCTGTGCAGGGGAAGAGTGGGCATGAAAGAACAAAGAGAAATGGATGCTTGACAGTTCCCAAAGAGAATTGTTTCCTGATGATGTCAAGCTCACTTTTTACCTGTATGTGTTCCTCAACCACAACAATTTAGGAGGTAATGCAGAGAGATAGGAAAGATAAAAATATGTGTATATGTGTGGGGGCGGGGGGGTGGGTGTGTGTGTTCTGAGGCTCCAGTTTTCCTGTTAGCTCTCTAAAGCGTGAACTCTAAAACTCAGTTTGTTCAAATTCATGGAAGTCTGCAAACCACACTGGGTCATAGAATGGTTTGTGTTGGAAGGGGACCTTAAAGATCATCTCATTCCAGCCCCCCTGCTGTGGACAGGGACACCTCTCACTAGACCAGGTTGCTCCATGCCCCATCCAGCCTGGCCTTGAACACTGCCAGGGATGGGGCATCCACAGCTTCTCTGGGCAACCTGTTCCAGTGCCTCACCACCCTCACAGTAAAGAATTATGTGATTAAGTAAAGGTATGAGACTTTGTACAGCTTTTAAGCTAACTAATTATATAAAATACAGTGTTGAAATTAATACAGTGTGAATACAGCAACAAAATCTCTTTGAGTAGTTTCAGAGAAAATCCTCAACTTTTCCAATCCTCTACAGATTCTTGGTGTACATAATTAACCGCTTAGAATGCTTTCCAAATAATTGAATGAACTGTGTAGCATGTTTTTTCCTGAATGTGCAACTTTCCCCTCTGATCTGTGTGAACCACATAACAGAATAAAGTACCTTACATGATCTCCTCGTTTGAGATGACAGTGAAACACAGAAATATTTTCTGCTTGTTTCACCACAGAATGCACTTGAAGCACAGAGCTGCTTAGTGGATGACAGATTGAAAGATGTCTACTGAAGAGAAATTATTTGACTCTATGTGTGTGTCTATGTACATTGCTAATTTTGAGATTAAGCAGCTGGGTTGTGATGATGAACAATTGTTGGCTACAGTTTGTAGCTACAGTTTGTTTGAGCATGTGCTCAGCTTGTGATTTGTGCACAAAAATATGGACAGCATGAAATGTACCTATTGTTATTTATTTTTTTAAAGGTAGTGTCTCATTAGCAGACTTAATTATTTTGCGTCTATTGAAAGCAACAATAAGGCTTCCAATGTATTGCCTTTGGGGTTTTTTCAGTACTCATTACAGTGTTTCCTGGCATTCATCAACACTTCTAAATTACTGGGAAGAGTGTAATTAATCATTCACTTCCTTATGCTTCCTACTAGACAAACACAGATTATTGCAGGCAAGTTGAAGTAAGTAATTTTGGATTTTCAAAGCATGCTGCGGCTAGTGAAAATCTTGGGGTGAGCACCACTTTAAACACACTATCAACAGATAACAGCACAAAAGGTAACGCAGTGCCTGACTGTAACAGGGTTTGATGACAAACAGTTTATGAGTTGCCTTTGAGGAAGGATTTCTCTGTCACTAAGTCAATAAAAATTCAGGGAAGGAGTTTATGGAATTCATTTTCAGTCCAGCCCAAGTACATCTCAAAGCAACTTGAGAAAATAGAGTTCGAGTGTTAGAAGCCTCAAATTCTGAGCCAAACCTTGTCAGCTGACAGTTTTTTCATTGGGATTTATTGAGGTTTGCTGTATTAAGACAGAAGTCATATACATAAAAGTTCTGTTTAGGCCAAAAAGGAAAAGTAAACCAAGTAGACAAGTTCAGACTACAAAGATCAGAGTTTTTATCTTTATTCTGCAAATATGGAACATTTGGAAAGCATTGCGTAAACGGAACTTATGCCAAGTTTTCTGAAATAGTTACCATCTGATTTGTCTGCATGATATTTACTTGGTAAAAATGCATATTGCTCTGTTTCTGGAAGTGAGAGCTTACCCAGGAACTGCAACCTGTAGGGACAGAAAGTATGTTCTTAAGTGGTTTGTCAGCAAAAGTTTAAATCTGCTCCTGTCCCTACCCGCCCAAGCTGCTTCACAAACTCGCATCACCGCTGGAATGAAAGCACTCGCGGCACTCGGAGAACAGCAGCCAAACGTGTTTAACGTGCTGCCCCATGAGGAGGGGAGGGAACAAGCTGGCCAAGAACGAGTACAAGTACGTAGCCCAATTTCTTCTGAAAGAATGAAACAATCCTTTTATGTCCTTGTAGGAAAGTAACAGCTTTCTGTTCTCCCTCTGCAGGCTCCTTTTCTAGAAAACTGTTCTTCAAAAGAGCAGAGTGCAGCGGCATGCTTCAGCCTCCAAGATTCACACTGCTAGCTTTAGGAAGTATGACTACTTTTGAATTACTGCTTAGATGAATGATAATAATGAAAGGTCACTAGCTTAAAGAAAAAAAAAAAAAGAACTTTTGAGCATTGTCATGTAACTACTGATAACAATGATTATTATGTTTATCTTGCCAGTGTTAACCTCGTCATCAATTCCCATCTTTCACCCTAGATTCTGGTCTCTAAGAAATCCATGCTAAAATGAACATTTGTTTCAGCAAAGGCTTTCAACTGAATGTAAACCACAAAAAGTTTCTTTTAAGTTGGTGGGTTTTTTTTTCCTCCTCCCTTCCTCTGAAGGTGAGAAGACAAGTTCTGGAAGCCTGGTTCCTGGTCTAAAACATGAACATAGCATGAAGTTTCTTCAGCGTTTTTGTGTTAAATGCTGTTTTAGAGCCATTACTACTTAAGGGATTTAGTTGCTGAATACTTACCTAAAACCTGTGTTCCCTGTTAAACTTAAGAATTGACCTTACTATGTATGGAGTATATCAACAGCTTTGTTTTGTTTGTTTATGTTGTTTTTTGTCTGATTAGTCCTGTCTTATTAATGCTTATTATACGATGTCTTTAGGTTTTGGAGGGGTAAAACCAGCCATGGTAATGGAAGTAAAAGCAGTCAGATAAAGGAGAGTGTCCTCGCCTGCAGACTGTGGGAAGTATTTGAGCCTGTTTCAGGCTATGGTGCCTGGACTCGGCTTGTTGAAGGCACTTGGTCAAAGACCATCTCACACCTGCGCTGTGAAGGCTACAAAGGCTCACCGGGGGAATGACAGGACACGTAGGTGCCTTGTTTAGTCCTGTTATAGCCCAAGTACATTATTTTTATTAACCTGCCCCTTTAGAGTTAAATCTTGTTCCTTTATATACCTGGTAGTAAAGGAACTTAAGTGCTTTAAGTACTGCAAGAGTCCTAGAAGCAGATTCGAGTGGATCTCCATATGAGGGAATTACAAGGAATGGGTCCTATGGGCTTTTAAAAAGGGAAAGGAAAAAAGGAGGGAATGTAATTACCACACTGGCGATGATTCCAGTCCCTGGAGGAATGACTATTGCGTGAGGGCTGCCTATCGGATAAAGTGAGTTTGTAATCTGTTTGTAGTGGCAAATTCTATGCTTGGCTCATTATGATACCTCAGTCTGAGTTAATTATAGAGTTTGGGATTGAGGGTGAGGAGAAAGACGGGAATGAAAACCTCTCTCAGAAAACCTAATCCAAAGGAAAGCAGAGTGCAATTCAGTACCTTTTCTTCTGCCTGACACTTCAGCTGCTGAGAGTGCCGCACCCTTATTCACACAGACAGTGCTGTCTGTGGAAGGTCCTGTCGTAAGAACCATGTGAAGCAGCCTATTGTTGGGTGCTGCTCTGAGCTGGATACACTTCAGGGTTATAAATACTACTGAGATGTTCCAGCATTACTTATTTTCAGATCGCTCTCATATTGATGCATTCCCTTGCATGTTTTCTGTTTGTGACCTATTTTTGATGCATTTCACATCTGCTTTAGCAGCTCTTTGACAACCAGAAAACAGGGCTGTTTACTGAGTTCACAGCTGCTGCTAATATCCGTGCAACTAGCCAGAACTGACTGTTTTCTTGCTTAGCTCATCCTGTTGAATGAACCTCTCCGCAGGGATTGTTACAAGTTTGTTTCAACTGGAATGCTATCAAAAGTTTCCACACATTTGTGAAATTCTCATACTTCAGCCTTCCTAGAAACCCAGAAACATATGCACCCTCACTAATTCCAGTAACTTCCTTCTGTTTCCCATGGCTTAACTACATCAGCTTTTCACAGATAGTGAAAACAGCCTATTATAAATGGGATGAAATTCCTGCTGTCATTTGTTAACACTAGTGCTGCTGACAGCTTTGCACTTGAATGGGGTCTTTAAGGACATGAATCTTCTCGCCTAGTTTAAGGGCACTATTACCTATTACTTCATATTGCAGTGTTTCATTATGGTAACTCAATTACCTTATTTTTCACATTATTTTTTTGGATGCAGATGATGTTTGAAGAGGGGTAGGAATGTAAATTAATCCTGCAGCATTTCCTTGTATCACCTTCAGTGAGTGGCTTGCTCACAGTGCATCATCTCTTAATGAGGCTGCATCCTGTAAGGCTGAATTCCTACCTGTGCCATTATCTGAGTGTCTGTGGGTGGTTTGGTACTCTTGCAGTTCATTGTGCTATGGATTAGTTACCTTCAGGACACTTGTTCCCACCAAAGAAAGAGATTATTGGACCTTTGTGGTTTAGGTGCAAGAAGTCACAGCTGTGTGAGGTCTGGGCAGTTTGGTTTTGTTGTTTGGTTTGTGCGTAGGCATTGATTAAACACACAGTATTGCCGACAGTCGGTGTTGTGTGCTTCTGGAAGTGAACAGAGAGGTCCCAGTCTCCATGAAGCAATTAAGCTGGGGACACACTTCTTCAGTTCCAGGTGTTTGAGCTCTTCCTGATTTTTAAAATACTGTTCAGAGCTGTTATTGATCATCTCTCAAGCACTCACATTTTTCATAATTGTGTTTCCTAAGCCACATCGTGGATCTCAACTTTGAAGCCTTTCTATATCCTTGTGGGGTAAATGTTACCAGGTTAGCTGTGATCTGAATTACAGATGTGGATACAGAGGCACAAAGGGTATAAAAGATCTGCCAAAGTCATTTCAGTGCATCAGAGACAAAATTAGGCAAAAAGATTTCTGACTCCCACCTGTGTCCTACTCTTCCAAGCAATTTTCATGCTTCATTCAATTTTGGAGCTTTTGCTGTCACGGTATCTCACAGGTAGCTTTCATTTCTTAATGGTTTTGAAGATTGATTTTCACCACTCCCACCCCCGGTTCGTTTCCAGTTGTTAATGAATTATATGTTGAATTTTCTTTGGTCCATTGTGAAGCTCCTGATGGTGACTCTAAAGTATTTTCTGATCCCTATCCGCTTATTCTTAGACATTGACAGAAAATGTGGTGACGAGCCTCTACTCTCATTTTACTCTCATTTTACCAGCTACAGCCAACAGGAGGTACCAGACCATTTGTTTGGGCTCCTAATAGATGGACTAAAATATTTAATTGCTAATAGGCTTTTCAGTTTGCGTTGTTCCGCTTCAGATGACCAGTGTTGTGGGGTAGCTTAAAAATATTTTTTGTGGTAGTTAACTAAACTTGGAAACTACTACTTCCACTACTTGTAGTGTTGTGACAATGACAAGGTGAGTGCCCATCATAGGAAGCTCATGAACCAATTTTTGGTACCTAAAAGTTGTTGTCCACTGATGTTAAAGGAAACCTAGATGCACAACAACCTTCTCTGAACCTCTGTTTCTTTCATCTGTCTCAGATACTCACTCTGGGAAGGGAAATCTTGGTTTTCCGAGACATCTGCTTGTTTTCATTTGTTCCTAGGGGAGTCTGGATGAGTAGCTGATACTAAGTACTTAAACTTGAGATGGCTAAATCTGTCCAACCAAAATCCCACCTTAGTTTAAGTCAAAATGCAACAATGGTGGAACAAATGGCTTGAGAGTGGGCATTGTGCAGCTGAAAGTGGGCAATGAAGTGCCTTCTGTTATTTTACACAAGTCTCAGCATTGCTTTGCTGCACTGGGAGATAGGAAGAACCAGAAATTAATCCAGTCAACACAGCTGTTTGTGGAGGTCATGGTATGAACACAACTCGTTGACTCATAGATTCCTTGCCAAAACATCACCTCTTCTACATCTGCGAGTCTCCTCTAATCTTTCTGCACCAGACCTCATCTTTGTTCCTTTAGCTTTTTTTTGCTCTCTGTGAATTTATTCAGCTGGAGAGATGGCAGGTATTCATCAAGACAGCTCTCTGCTTCCTACTCAGGCGATTCTGATGAACCCTTAGCACCCCTCCATATAGACAGGAAAATTTCTTTCTAGGGCTTTGTTGATGTATCATTTTCCAGCTGCAGTAGGGCAGTGTATGGATTCGTAAGCTGACACCTGTGGACTTGGCTTGTATAGGCTCATTAGGTCCCTGGGTAGTTGCTGGAGAGGACTGTGAAACAGAGCAGGCAGAACAAATGCTAAAATACAGCAAACATCTTCCTCCACGGAGAAATTCACCCAGTTACAAAGTAGCTGAGGTGAAAAGAGACCACTGGAAATAGTTCACACCCAGTGCCCAGGTACCTTGTTCAGTCACGTTCTGTGTATCTTCAAGGATGGAGACCCACACCCTCTCTGGGCAACCTGTGCCAGTGTCCAATCATACCAGCAGTAAAAGTTTTATCTAAAAAGGGCATTTAAATGGAGTTCCCTGTATTTCAAATTGTGCCCACTGCAATTAGAAAGGAAGAGGCAGTTGTGTAGGTGGATTTTAGCAGAGTCAGGAGAAAGGAAACAAAGCATTAGACTGCGGTAAAACAGGGAATTCAGTAGCAAAAATGATGAATTTCCATGACACAGTGCAAATCAGCAGACTCTAAAGATTGGAAGAGGGAAATCCTTCCAGCCCCAACTGAGATGGATGAGGTAGTTCACGCCTTTCAGAATTGCAGTTTGAGGCAGCCTGAAACACGATGGAGAGTGAGCTATGTCAGCATATGCTTGGAGCATGTTCTCAATTTTATCTGTACATGTGAGCACAAGAAAATTCTCCTATTTTTCAGAGCCGAGCAGGATTTCTCCAGCACAATTCTGTGGCAACGGGCAAATTCCACAGGAAAGCTTTACAGCCACAGAACATATAAAGTCTGGAACATGGATAAACTGGTTAGGATAAAATAGAAACCAGCAAAACCCTCTGCCAAAATCTGAAGTGAAATGAATAGAAGTTCAAAAAAAGTTCATTCAGTATGCCTGGCTCCTTGTTTCCATAATTTAGGAATAATTACATTTTTGTCACTAACATTGTTTTTAAATGTCAATAGAAACCAGACAAGTATATTTGTAAACCCAGCCCTGTCACATTGAATATATTAGATTTTCCAGTACCAGCCTCTTTTAAGTAAGGCTGGGGAAGCATTAAAAGCTCAGTAACTCTCAAGTGTTAGGAAGCTATTGAAAGAGCTTGTTAGGCTTTATGACAAGCAGGTTGGAATATAATAGGCCTGGAGCTTTGTGAAGGAGCTGGAAGGCTGTAGTTGAAGAGAAGACAGTGCCCAAGAGTTTGTAGACCAGATGATTTGTGTAAAGGGGATGTTGGAAGGTTCAAGACAAAATACACAAATGGGCCTACCCACAGGGACAGTGTTAAGCTGAGACCAAAGTGCTTCCTTAGCTTGGTTTCTAAACATCAGTTACTCTGTCTAACCAAAGAAGGCATTTTCAGTTAAAGTTTCTTCTGTCCACACTCAGGCCAAGGAGCCATTTTCTGTTACCTAATTGACTACATTTGTTCTGACCCAGCTTTCCTTAGCCTTTTACCTAGTGAGACTGCAGGTCTTTCTGCTAATCCAGAACAGCACATGCTTGTCTTCTGACAGTCTTAGATGGGTTTAGTTAACTCTGTCGTTCCCTCCTGACTCTGCTCTTATCCTTCTGCTTTGGTATTGTGCTTAAATAGGCCACCTTCTTTACACCTATCATTCATTTTCTAGAGAAGCTTTTTGGTTCTGACATTTTCTACTAGACCAACTTGGGTACCTAGGAAATGTAAGTTAGCCTCTGGCAAGATAGATCCTACTAACAAAACAGACACATTTTCCATGTTCTTGGATCCCCTGCCATGGCACGAGCAACAAGAAAACATAAACGAATAAAGGTTGTTCCTAGCATTTATAGTTTTGAATGCAAATTTGAAGATGTGAGCTGAGCGCAGTGATAACTTATGTGATTTGCAGGCCTCTTTGAGCTATAACTTGGAGATGTGTACCTAGTCTTGTTCATATCCCCACGGGATTGAGAGCTCCCCAGGAATATTCTTTTTTAAAAAACCCTTGATCTTCAATGGAGATGCATAGTAAAGAAAATGTAACTCTACAGAGACAGCTTGTAATAATCACTGCATCCATTTCATGGGGTTTAATTGTATGTAATTAATAGTCCTGTCAAAATGTAACCGAGCTAAAGTTATCTACCACTTTAAAACTAGGTTCTAGAGGCCATGAGCATAGGTATCATCATTAGGCTATGCCAGCTCAAGAATGAGTTCCTCGAAAAGTGGATCAGGAAGCTGTTACAGCTAAGCAGTTGTTATGGCTGTTGACGGCTAGCTAGAGAATATTACATTACACTAACTCAATTTTTTTCCCAAAGGATAGGAATTTTTTACACTTACTTCCTTTTTTACAGATATGACAGATCTGGGATATGTAAAACAGAAGAGAATAGGGAAGCAGGAACACTTTAAAAAACCCAGTGGTTTGAAATCCTAGCTTTCTAATACCTTTTTGAATTATCTATATGTTCTCTCTCTTTTACATAACATAGCTAGTTGGGAAAAAAAAATCTTTCCGGTTAAGGTTGTAAACTGCCAGTGTTTGTTGCTGAACTTTCCAGATCATCCCTTGTCAACCTAAGATTATTTTCCCTAGTCCCTGCTGCACCTTAAACACACCACCAGGCATTCACCAAAGAAAGGTTAGTCCCAACTGCCTCTGCAAGCACAACGTCTCTGAGTCACTACAGACGTTCTTCGTGTAATCCCGTGGTCCCTGAGCAGTTCCAAATGGGCCAACTCATTCCAGCTTTACCAACATATTCCTCACTGAGTCAGGAAGGACACAGAGCCTTTGCGTAACCCCGCTGTCATGAAGAAATGTCACTGTCTGTGAACAATACTAGACTACACCAGACAAAACCCAGTCTGAAGAATGAAGTGAATTTCATAATTAAAAACCAGAACAAAACTAAATGATAACATGCTCTATTCAGAGTACCTGACAGATACCGGGTATATAAACCTACATTCCTCCGAAGTCACATACTTGGGGGTGTATGGAACCATCCTGTGCAGCAGTGCATGGCCACACCACAAAACAAGGGCAAATTTCTTCACTCCATGTTTATTTATACCACATCTCTTTGGATGTTCTCCTCTTACTGAGTGCAGTAGCTGGAACCTGTTCTTCCAGCTTCATTATATGAAGGTGAAATTCTCAGCTTTAGAAACCAGCATCGCTGGGCTTGAAAAACATTATCTTCTCCCATTTCGTGGCTCAGGAATTCATACTCTGCTACTGACCAGTTCACTGACTTTCCTGTAGCTGAAGTTTTGTTACAGTAAGTTGAAGAATTCTGTGAAAATCTAGAATTATCTTTTCTTTTTCACATTTTATATTTCCTAGGGCTTCTTTGTTTTACTGGAGGGATAATGAAGTAATCCCTGAAGAGCATCTTATTTGCTGATTGTATTGTAATCATCATATGCCTAATACAAAGTGTGGATTCCTCATCTTAATAATATTCTCCTGGAGGGGAGGCTGGAGTCAGGGAAAACTCCTGTGTAGCTAACCTTGGCAGTATTCAGTGTGTCTAGCAGATGCCAAGCGCAATGTTCTGGAATAAATCATTGCTAGCTAAATCTTAGGTAATATAACAAGTTAAATATATGAATGTGTTATTTTAGCAAATGCATGCTGTCAGCTCTAATCCTGGGTTTCCAGCCTCTAAAAATGCAGGTGGTGCATATTAGTGATGAAGTGAACAGTTTGAGGAGGAAGGAATTTAAAAGTATCCTGAATTCAAATTACTTGATGTAGAAACTTGAAACGCTTATATCCATGGGAAAATTTTCCTTTTTCCTTTTTTTTTAAATCACTCAAGTGCAGATATACTTCTTCCTCTTTTACTCCCACTTGTTTGTGGGGAGCAGGAGGTTTTGGAAATTTGAGAAAATAACTTGTAGTTCTGTAGAACTTTCACTAGCTCTGTTTGGGCTGTAATTTGCAGCCTGAAAGACATAGATATAAAGAAAATACGACCAGGGAATAATGTGGCTTAGCTTAATCGATGTTGCTGCACATGTTTAAGTCAATTACTCAGAGGAAACACAAAAATTCTTAACTGTTTATAGTACCTAAAACTGGTATAAATAAAGCACTGCTCTCCAAAACTTAGAGAGTTTCTATCTTAGGAGGATTAAGTGACTTCACTTATTTTCTTTAAAGAAAACAAAACTAGTATTCTGTCTCTTTTCTAATCTTTTTCAGGATAAATTTTTTTCTTTATTAAAAAAAGAAAATGAATTACACAGTTGATACTAAAGATTAAAGTATCTTTCTACATTTGCTAGGCAGTAATTAGTTTATTTTTCATACTGATAAATTTTGAGATAAAATTATTCATCTGTGTCCACTTTCTATTTTTAGGTATATTCAACAGTAAAAAACGTACTGGAAAGGACTTAAGAAAGTGGGTGGGGGTGGATGGGAGAAAAAATTAAGTGAACTTTAAGGTCAGTGTCATAAAGATACCAACCTAACCTGATTATTGTCTGCCCTCTGGAGAGGGGAGAATCTTACACAGCTCCATTAAAGTTGAGAAAAACGAGAAGCTGAAGAGGAAATTGTATTACTCACTGAGGTAGATTATGTTGTACAGTTAATGAATGATGGCTACTTAGATTCCTTAAAAAAAAAAAAAGCAGTGAGGTCATGTAACTGAACAAGAAAAGGTAACTGTAAAAATCTTGCACCTTAGCCATCAAAGTGAGGTGAATATCACTTAGTATACAACTGGCTTCTCTTTTGTAGGAAGCCAAAGGCTCTCCACTAAGAGGAATGCATTGTTTACAGATTTGGAAAGGTCCATTCTGTATCCCAATGGTCATCTTTTTATGATGGCATGGCAAAATCTAAATAGTGCCCTACTGTTTTTACTGACTCTGCAGCTTCACTTTCCTGAGCCCCCAAGGTTATTTCTAGGCAGAGGTGCATTTCAGCAAAGAGAAATTGTGAGGGAACTGAAGAGCAGATCTATCTTGTACGCACCCTGCATCATCCACATGAGCTGCAGGGCTGTGTCAGACAGGGGAGAAGAGCAATAGGGATGGTGCGACTCACTGGCTGGTGGCTCAGCCTGTGCCTTCCCTGCTCTCAGGCAGTACGTAGACTTTTGGATAGGGGTGATAGGGGTGCTGAGCACTGAGCGTTGGAAAATGGAAGAATCAAGGGAGTGCACCTTCACCTGACCTTTGTCATGATGGCTAAGGACAAAGGGATCTCACTCTTTGATTTTTCTGTGGTAATTGGCTTTTTAATCTTGAGTGGCCTACCTTTATGTGAAGCCTCTATCCTCTTACTTTATTCAGAAAGCACAAAATGTTTTTCGATTGATTCAAACTGAAGTGTTCACATTGAAAACATTTCCAGAGTTACATAGTGTAGAAGAAATACAAAATTAAAGTCCTTCAGTGTAGAAGTATACATGAAATGATGGATATTTCTGTAGCTTTGAAAACCAGGTTGTCCTTCAACTCCTTCTACTTCAAATTCATTTTGGGAAGCTTTTTCAGTAAATGAACACTGTTAAAACCTTCAGTCTCTTTGCTGGGTAGAAGGGCCAGCAACGTTTTTGCAAGCTGTCTCACAGCTGATATGTGCTTATTAACAGCACTTAAGTTGCTTGCCTGTTGCAAAGTAAAATTAGGTGCCTTTAATCAAACAATTTTTCATGCACTAAATGCCCTATTTTGCCTTTTATCTATGCTTGGACTTCAAATGCAGAATTGTACAAGATGCTAATTTTGGCACATTTATTTGAGAAATAGCATGTACATTTCTGATGTGTACATTAAATTTTATGTCTAATATTTAGTGTATGTGTTTTCTTTAGTTATTAGAGGGGCAGGGCAAGAGATATCCTGGACTCAGTAGCATGGGTGCTAACGCTTTGATTGGGTGCACTGACAGAGTAATAATACTGTTGTATTTCTTGAAAGTGTTTTTGGTGCACAGTGCTTGAAAATAAATTGAATAGAAATATTACTGTACAAGACACTGTAATCTTTTAGCTAAGCCTGATATAAAGAGAAATTAGTTGTTTGCTGCACTGCTTTGAAATGCAAGAACTTAAAAGAAAGGCATTGGTTTATTCTGCCTTTTGTTACAGTCAGAGCTTTGGAAATGTGCAGAGCAGAGAACACAGACTTATTTTTTCCCCCTCTTTTAACAACTGAGGGTTTAGAGCGGCTGCTGGCGCAGGAGGAAATGCCATTAGATAGATACAAGAAAAGCCAATATTCCGTGTTATTCGTGCAGACAACTAACATTTGAAACTTGCACGAACTGCTTCCACTTAAAAGCTGTCAGTCACATTGGTTATAAAAAGCCCAGAGCACTCAGGGACTGTCAATCAGTTCTTAGGAGAGAGAGCTGACATCTTAACATTTACTTTGCCAGTATTTACCAGATGCAGAAAACCAAAGGGTGAAAATTCAAATGAAAACACACATTCTCACTGATCATATAATACAAGGGAAACATTTAGATCAGTTGCTGTAGCTGCTCACCTAGGAGCCTCCAATCCCGAGAAGGCTTTTCTCTTGCTCTATGAATAGATCTGTTGCAGGCTGGCTCCGCCGTGTTGCAGGGAAAAGGCTTTTGCAGACACTGTCTGCGGAGGGCTGTCACAAAGTCGTCAGGTAAGGAAACAGTTTAACTCTGGCCCATTAAGTCTAGAGGAGTAGCATGAAATGTGCAGAGGACTTGGAAAGGGCACGTAAAGGGCATCTACCTTGCTTTTTTTCTTATGGTAATAGGTATGTGGGTGTTGTAATTATCAGGCTGATGACATGTTCTCGTGCAAGAAGGGGATTGGCAAGGAAAGGAAGAGGAGGAACTAGTTAATTCAAATACGTCTTCTGATCTTTTTCTGTATGTTTCTAGATCTAGTTATCCCTGGATTACCCTGATGCATTAGATACTGATCCTGGTGCTTCAGTGGGCCTGCAGCTGTGGATAGCACTGTGAATTCAGCAGCTGGGACCTCTGGTCAGAACCACTGCTGTTGTCATCACAGAGCAGGAGATATAGGTGCAGCTGTGAGCAAGGTGCAGAGCTGGTGTTCACACACTGCAGGCTTATACCCGTGCTGCTCTACTGAAGGTAAAAGGAGTGTTATCCCTGAGGCTGCCTCCAGCAGTTCACTGGACCTGAGTACCCAGTATTGCATTCCCACAGCTGCATGCATCTGAAGGCATCCATGGGACTCCTGGTCCATCTTTGATCAGACTGCCAGTCTAAGCTGGCATGGCGAAACACAGCAACTGTGGAAATGTTCAGAACCCTGCTTTAAATAAAGTCATTTTTGTGAGTGCCTCTTTACTAGAGTCTTCTGAAAGCAAACACCTTCGAATGTTTATGTCTCTTGGAGTGGTGCAGTCAACATCTGCAGTGAGTTGTTCACCAATGATCCTAGAGGTTTTGTTCACGTGTGCATCCAAATGTTAAGTCTCACAATCCTAACACAGCCTTTGGTTCTGTGGAGTCTTCCACATCTTCCATGTGGAGTTCCTCCTGCCATTTGGAGCAGAATTTTGTCCCAGATCAAACCTCTAGATAAGGTTTTTGGAAAACTATTGTAACTAGATACTTATGTATAAACTCCTAGAACCAAAGTCATGTTCTCATTCGGTTTCCATTGTAGTCAATGGAAGTTAAATCAATGCAGTTTATGGAATCAAGTAATTTGGTTTACCTTGGAGTAGACACATATCAGCTGTCAGCAGAACAGCCTTATAAACTTCATTGACTATATTGAGTATATCTCCTTTGACTGTAGTAGGAATTAATACGCTTACTGCATATTAAGTGCCTTAATCTTGAACCAAATCCCACCCTTGCAGCCAGCTGCTTCAGTGACTCTGCCAATTTTGAGGACTTCCCTACTGGGATTATAGCCTTGTCTTGAAACTCATGTTCCCACAAGCATGGAACTGCCATATTTTCTTTCATAACAAGGCTGTCTGACATGGTATATACACACTTTAACCATTCAGTTGTCTTAACTTGCATGCAGACAGCCCTACAGCTGTGGCAGCCCAAAGCCCACTGTGGCTAAACAGACCAAGTATTTACCAGTTACTCCAGATCTTTCTCTGTGTATTTATGTGTCAGGTTCATATATTAACCAGTGGTATGAAGAATACCAATTCAGGTTATGGAATGTGGGTAAACTAATTATGTGACAATTAACAAGGTCTTGCTGCTGTAAGTGTGTATAGGTGCAAGGAAACTATGTTATCTGTCACATTACTGTAGGGTTCAGGTAGTACAATAAGATCAAACAATGTGTTTGGGGACTTGATTGGAGATAAAAGCTTCCTCTTTTCCCCTTGGAAAGGGGGAAGAACTGGAATAGTACATGCCACTGCTTGTGACTTTCAGTTACCAAGGGAAAAAGCATTTTCCCATTGTTCCTTACATGTCATGTCTATCTGTTTATACATGGGCCAGGCCTGTATTCTCTAGTGCTTTATTTTTGTGTTAGGAAGTTGTTTCTTTCCCTTGGGAGACTCTTCATCCTCCTTTTGAGGGTAAATAAAGAATGCTATTCACCATAACAATAAGTCTAGAAAAAGCAACAGAAAACAAAATGTCCCTGTATATACATTTTGAATAGCTGAAAGTTGATTACATCAATGCTCTGTTAATCATCTTCAGATTTAAATGCCAGAAACCAGAAGGCTGTGATTTATATGAACCAGAGGTTGGGACTAAGAGAAAGATCAATAGGTTAATGTAAGAAAATGTAGACTGAATGTGTGTTGAGTAATTTCCTAATAGAAGTAACCACTGGTATGCAGAACAGACTACTGTGGTCCACAGAGCATGTCAAATAAAATGGGTGTTTTTTTTTATTCCTCAAAGTACTACAGAAATTATATCTGAAAAATACAGAGCAGAAGAAAGAACTTGTGTTACAGCCTCATCTCCTCTATGTCCTGTGGTCCATGTCCTAGGGGTCCTTTATTGTACAACATTTAAGATACGGAGCACACGGGGTCAGGAAAACAGGTCATAAACTCCTGTATGTACTGGTTATCCCTTTGCTCCCCTCCTCTGATGTAGAAGGTCGGAAAACTCTTGATGTTACAACCTGAAGCTCTATCAGACAAAGAGGAGATTGTAACAGAGAGAGTCTAGGACTTGCCTGCCTGGGCAAGATATGGCATTCCCAGAAGTGCCAGTTCCTTGTCTGCAGATCATGAGCTGGAGACCTGTTCCCGTGCCGTGCAAGTTACTGCTACTGGCTGAATGCCCACCTGTAGTATGGGGGATCCCCTTGTGAAATTTCTTCCAAGAACTGAATGTAAATTCCATTATTTCAGTCTTACCAGAGAACATGGGAGTTAACTAGTTATGTGCATTAACTTTTAAAAATCCAGTCTGAGGTAGTTCAAAGAGCTCTAACAGTGAAATAAAGTCCTCTTCACCTCAAACGTAGTGGTTTTAGGGTAAACTTCAGGTATTGAATCATCCATTCCTTTACAAAAGTGAATGATTCTAAATTGTTGGAGCAGTTTCCCTCTTTTCATCTGGTGATCATAGCAGCATACAAGAGGAATTCCATTCATATTATCCAGGTAAAGGAGAATAGGAACTGACCTGAAATAATGGAATGTTCGGTAAATCATTGGCTAACAAGGCAGCATGTACTTAAGACTGCTTCTTTCTCTGAACAACATCCAGAATTTTAGACATAACCTTAAAGATAAGGAAATGGCTTCTGAAATGGTTGTTTTACTGGATGCTTGTTGAGAATGAACAGAGTTTTACACCTTTTGGAAGTCCCTTTTACTTAAAGCAGCTGGGACTGTCAGTCACTGGCAATGCTCATAATGTTTTGGGAAAACTGATTATAATTCTTACATGTGCAGATATTAAAAGGAGGCAGAGTTTTCCCTGCTGTCAAAAGCCAATTTTGTCTTAAAGTGACAAATAAAATGAAATTCTAGTACATGTGGGAATTTGAGAAAACCAAACATATTATTAAAAAAATCTTCGGAAAAAGACACAAGGCAAATGTAAGTATACCATTTGCAAAGTTCAAATTACTTCTTAGACTGTTGCAGTAAAACAAAGTTAGTATTGCTAATGTAAAGGCATGACATGTTATGAGCTTGGCTTTTAAAAAAGTTGTGGTAATTTCTTGTTTGTTTTATGTGGCCTTTTGATTTCTGTCTGGACTTCACACTTTCAAGTTTTCTCCACAACAGCAAGGCCTATGTATTTTGTGATAATTATATATGTATGTATATATTTGGTAAAATATATGATTATTGGAAAACTAAATGACTTGAGGAAAAGGTCCTTCAAGAGAAACATCAAATACTCTGAGATTCACAAGAAAGTCTTAGGAGCTGGCAGCATAAAATGAGGAAGTATTTGCAAAGGCTCTATAGCAGTGAATAGGGAGAAGGCCTCTGGGACAGTTAGGTTGGGCTTCTGTTCTGGATGACCTTTTTCTCCATTGGGATCACTTCTCCACTGCTTGTAGAAAGAAACATGGTCTCATCAGGCTGGAGATGGCTTTTGTGAACAGCTCTTAAAGGGAACATGAAGGGAGACTTTTAATGTAACAAGCTGCACTTCTAATCCCACGCGTCTGTAGTGATCTCAAGATACATGAGGGCTGTAATTCTGTCCTGAATGAGATGCGCTGGTCCAGCCTACCAGAGAGCTAACATTTACCGTGTGCATTAATCCGTACTGAATAGTTGCTGCTGGATACCTGCCGGAGTTTGGGAAAGGGTGATAAACGTTTGTGACAGCCCGTTTGATACACTGTGACACTAATAGCTGGAAAGAGCGCTCCATAGGTAGGGAACCACTGTGCAGAATTAGTCAGTCACCAATCTGCTCACAGCGCCGTACCAGGAATAGGCTGCGAATTTGAGCCCGACAGTTGGAGCTCTCCTGTAGGCATCCAGACAAGCCCATTCTGAGATGACATTTGCTTTGCTACAGATATGTCATGGATCATTTTTCACAGCCCTGTTGAAGTGGCTTATTTATTATCATCTGTTCTGGTGTTATATCCTGGACATGGGAGAACTGTTTACCACAGTGCCAGGAATTCCTTGTTACTGTGCAATCTGATTCCAGGAGAAGGCTTAGGATAAGGCTCATTGTTTTCCTCAAGGCTGCCACTGCTACTGCAAGGCACTCCAGACTGAACCACTGAGTCAAATCCCAGGAGTTACAGCTGAAGTGGTTTGATATTTAAGTGAATGACCTCTGAGTGAAGAAGTACTGGATTCATCATCATTCCACTTGCCTCAGCTTTAGAAATCAAACACCAAAATTGTTGCCAGCAGAACAATTTAACCTTGGGTGTAGGCAGCTCTGTCATTAGTCCACTCAAGATTTGCTGAAGTCAAATTATCAAGAGCAGTGATTCTCAGCTATGCTTCACAGATCGCTAGCGGCTTGCAAAGCCATGCTGCCTTAAAAGGTTGGTGTTACAAGGCAGTGTGATAGCCCAGAGTGTATTCAGAAAGTTGACAGTGATCCATGAACAGGATGCCAAGGAATTGCTGTCATTACTGTGCTAGAGCATGGGGAGTTTTCAGTGTTACTTTTCACAGGGAAAGGAGCTAATGACTTTCAGAAATGGTAACAGGACATGGTTGTTGTGTTTTCTAGACTTAGTGTGTAATTCTTAAAATTTTCTTTCCTTGTCCTGTCTCAGAATAACACTTGCTACCGTTAAATACTGTAAAAACACGTTTCTGGGCAAGTCACTCACTTTCTCTGGGTCTGCTTGTCCAGTTTGATTAGTGTTGCTATCCTAGAATATTGTTTCCCAAAATTTCTGTCAGTGTGATTAATTAATTCATTGGCTAATACCTGTCATCCAACATGACTCTGTTGTTATTAGGAAGGAATCAGATTGAACTTCATGGAAAGCAGGCTAGTGCAAATGGCAGTTACCATGGGTATAAGTGCACTGCTGTATGTGCTGCAGGAAATCCCACTGGATCTACTGGAGAACACTTACATTCAGTGCACAGGTTTTAAAGCGACCCAGCTATGCCTTTGCTTCCAGTTGTTGTTATTATTGTCTGTATGAGGGTAGGACTGGGAGACTCCAAACAATAGCATGGCCCCATTGCACCAGGTGCTGGTGACCGCTGGAAGAGTGTTATGATGGAAACGGCAGATAAAAGCAGTCATCTTTAGTCTGCAGCTGGAAGGTAGGATAGATGGTTTGCCTGAGATGGCATGGAGGTGACCCCACCCCTGTTTTCCTTAAGTACAGAGTTTCAGCCATTTCCTTCTTCCTGCTACAGCCCAGCCTAGGACTGGAACAACATAAGCTGGGACCTGCTGGGGAGGAAACTTCCCATGACTTGCCTGCTGGCTTCCAACTGGTGAAATGAAAGGCCAGCAACCCACTTGATTAAGGGCAGAAGGTGAGCAGGCTGCCTGGGGGAGTTTTGTGTTCTTAGGAACCCTTAGTTCAGACCCAGGAGAGGGTGCTGGTTTGCCCCAGCAGCTGAGCACCTGCTGGAGTGTTACAGCACAAGTTCCCCCAGTTCAGAGTTAGGAGAAGCTGCATGCCTGGGACTGGCTTCCCTGCTTTCACAGGAGACATTAGCGCTGCTCTGACCAGCAAGGTGGCTTTCAGGGCAAGTGGAGGTGCAGTCTGTTGTGTCAGGAGAGGGCTCATAAAGCTTTTTTTTTAAACATAGTCACATCTTGGTTTTCTGTTGGCAATAACAGGTTTTCCTGTCAGAACAGTCAATGCAGAGGTAGAAACAAGAATTCAGCTAACTAGCTAGAATAAATGATCTGGGGCCTGTGGCAATGCAGTGGTATAAAGTGTTAAAAAATGGGCTGAAGACAACTTCTGAAGAAGTGTTGTCATTTACTGAGAAATTTACTTCGCCAGCTAGTATAAGTCCAAATATTAAACTTGTTAAGATTTTTATTTTTTTTAAAGCAACTGTAGCATGAAGGAAAAAATTATAGAAGATGTTGAGACTTTGTTCTTTTTTTAAAATGGAGCCTTGTTACTGAGCCAGGACATGAAAAGTGTCTAGAAAGAGAACGCAAACAAATTAACCTGTTCAAATCCAATAGAATACAAAAGTAGGCATAAAACAATGGTTGAACAAAATTATCTCAGATTTATAATTCTTTTACTATAATGTAGCAGTAGTCAGTAACAAAGGAAATTAATTTTGCTTTGTTCACTTTGTGATGTTTGTTAGATTAGCAATGTCCTGTGAAAATGCTGTACCTCAGCAGAATACAGTTTTTTCTAGGCTATATATAAATATTCTTCTTTCTTGTGTGCTTCTAAAAAGGGAAAATTAAGAGATGCCATGCTGTACTCCTAATTCTAACCTGCTATTTCAGATGTTTTTATTTACCAGACACAAGTGAGGACTCGTTCAGATTTAATATGTGCTGCCCCCATTGTTTGTGATAAACATGCACTCTTGCATGCTAGTCAGAGAACTGCAATGCTTAGGTGGTGTGTATATGTCAGTCTGGTTTGGTGCTTCAGGTTATTTTTCGCTGTCGCTGAGGTTAACTAGTGAATCAGAGCGATTCTGTGCTTACAGCTATATAACCAGAAGCATAAGTTGGCCTGTAAATGGTTGTTAATAGAGCAGGAACATGTTTATATCTTTTTGTTAGACCTGCCTCCTAATGAAAAAAGTCATTATGCATTAGGACAGACTGTATTAATTGTTAATCTCTCCTTCCACATGGTGAAGCCAATCTTTTATGAACTCACAGAATGTTTCAACCAAATTTGACAGTGGCCCAGGGTTTATTAAGTGTCTTAAGTTCTCAAAAGTAGGTGGTCAGGTAGAAGGGAGAAGGCAGCAAGAAGGTTTCCAGGCTGCAGGACCCAGAACTCGGAGCCTATCAGACCTCTGAGTGCCCATGGTGGAAGGAAGCCCTGAGATGCGGGTGCTTATGGAATCTGCTGCTCACAGAGCTACTTGTTTGTGAGGAAGACAAAAAGCGCTTACCAGTCCTGATAAATTCTGCTTCTGCTCATGATTCTGAATACTTCTACATTTTAAAAATATCTGCTGCTTTCGATTAGAGGGAGAGAGAAAGAACACTTAGGACTTTGCACACACTAGTGCTACAGTTTTGTAAACGTCCGCACTAACCATAGCAGCTTGCTATCCACAATGGGAAGTCCCCACCCCCGGCCTTCCCTCTGCTACTTTCCACCACCCCTGTCCTGGCTGCACCAAGCTGTTTTCATGTGAACTCTGGCTCTCAACACTTTTCCAATCTCTTCTTTTTTAGCTGGGCTCATTTTTCTGCAGATTAGGAAGTTGAACCAGCACACAGAGATAGGAATCAGTGTCCTTAAACTGCACACTTCCAATTTCACACTCTGTCCCCAGCATGGTAAGACTGTGAATGTCTTAGCTCAGGCTCCTCTGCTGGCCTAGGAATGGGAAGCAGGAACAACCTAGTTGGGATATTGTAAGGTCTGGTTTTGCAGCTATGCCTCACAGTTAGTTTGAACAGAATCCAACTGAGCAGGAACTCTGAGGGTGTTTTCTTCTCTACCTCCTCATTCTTTAACAATGATTGCTATAACCTGCTGCACTGGTGGAAGTTACTCAGGTCCTCCAATGGCCTCAGAAAGGGGACAGGGATTAACTGAAGCATTAACAGCTGATATGGCTACTCCACCAAGCAGAAACAATAAGAGACATAGAAAGTGTCCTTGGTTTCTGTGTGCTCTGTGTCTCACAGCTTAAAAAGCATCTCAGTGCTGGTTGTAAGATTCTGAAATAAGTAACAGTGCTATCTGCTGTGACCTCACAGGGGTTCTCAAACAAAACCTGGACGTACACATTTTACTATTTGTGTGCTGTCTGCATGCATGGTAGTTGTCTTGGCAAACCAGAGAACACTTTCTTTAAATCTGTTACTTTTGGATTCATTTTTCAAATAATTGCCTTTGTGCAGCAAATTGCAGTACCTTTCTCTTGTATTCAGGGAGCAATATACTGCTTGTGGCTAATTTTAACATCTCTGTTCCTGTGCGCAGAAAGCTGAAAGATTCTGCTTTCTTGGCAGAAAACAGCCGCAAGTTCAAATCCTGTTAAATTGAGTCAGTAGAGTGATTCCTATTGCAATGGGAGAAGCATTCAGAGGTAACAATTGTACCGAGCTCACACCTAAGGCAAAGAAAAAGACTGGCTACTAAAAGATCCTGACTGAGACATTTTCAAAAGTGCCTTAATCTCCTGGGTGTCCAGCAAACACTGGGCATCTGCAAGTGAGGTCTTGACATGTGGAGCTCATTATAGCTTTGGGTTGGGATGAAATTGAGTCTAGAGCTGCCGTTCAGCCCTTCAGCTCTGTATGTAGGGATGCCGAACCCATGGTCTGGGTGCCATATCTGCTGTCTGTACACGGCCTGCTGCTGTGTTTTTTGAGGGTCTGACAGGTCTGTCAGTGTCACCTTATGAGGAATTCTCTTGGTCCCGGTGACCCAACTACAGCAAGTGGCTTATTTTGCAGCACCAGCCTTACCACCCAGTTTCCCACCCACCCTACCATCTTTCCAAGAGCGTGCCCACCACCTAGCTCACAGACAAAAAAGCTACAGTATCAACTGCAAGGTCATTTTAAGTAAACAATTGGCTTCACTAATGCAGATTTTTGAACGATGTACACTGATAATGCCAAGACCAGCCACCACAGCTGAAACTCGTGTACTTTGTCTTTTATCACTTTCTGACAGTGGCTCTAAGCAAGGTTGTTCTCACAGTCCTGCCTCAAAGCTTGTGTTTACTTCATAGAGCATGGAAGCATGTCACAAATTGATTTTGATGGAAATACGGGGATAAAAAAGTACACGTTCTCATGTTGTATCTCTTTGGTCTGGCACTATGCTAATTCAGTCTCACTTTTCTGTGTTTCTGTTTTGTAATGTGTTCCCTATTTTCCTGGCTGGCCCACCTTTGCTAAACATCCATATTGATTCAATCAACAAGTAAACCATCAAATAAGGAATCCTGCAGTTTAAATGTGAAACTCTGATTCACATGGGAAGTGGGTTTTTTGAATTTGCTTTAATGAAAGCAGTCTCAGCAGCTCGCAGACACAAAAAACCCCCCACACATGGAAAATATGCGTAAGCTGTTATTGGTTCAGCTTTGAGGAAAATGTTTATGTTGTGCCGTGGTTAATACAAATTAAATTATTGTTGTTAAATCCCCAAATGATTTTGTTTTGGTTTTGTTTGGGATAGGCCCATGCCTTTCTTTATTTGTAGGAACAAGCAGAAGACAGAAAATGATCTTACTGAAATGATTTATTGTTTTGGTTTACAGCCATGAAAGGGAATGGCATTTTCAAGGCTGTATATGTGCCCAGCTGTTGGCAGCTCACATTTCTGTGGTCAGAGGATAAGATTATTCACAGAAAAAAATACTGATTTATCTTCTATCACACTTTAAATGCTCATTAGAAGTTAGCTCGCAGCACTACCAGTCAGGGTTTGTTGTTTTGCGAGTGTGAAAGTGGCTGAGGTGTACATGCAACTTTTGTTTTCTAAAACCTGATCATCATAAGCATACTTGAGCACATTTCTGCCCTGTTTTCCATAAAGTTTCTAACATTTACATTGAATTTCTGAGTGAACAGAATACGAATCATACACAATTTAGTTTAAGTACAGTCTACCTGTATTGCTTCCAGAACTATTAGTCTTGCTTAAAAGCATAGCAGTTTCCAGATTTAAAACACTGACAGAGGTTGGAACATTAACATACCATTTTTTCCCTTTTGCTTTGTGAATTCCAAATTCAATTATGCTTTCTGGAGACTGAGTACAGTCACATTTTAAATTCAAAGGCACAAGTACAATTTATATGGGCTGACTGGTTACTGATCAGAAGAGAAGGATACCATTTCTAAGTGTAGTTTTAATTTTATTCTTCGCAGCTACTAGCTTCTCCTGTGGCTTTGGAAAGAAAATGTTAGCAGCAGTATCAATATAAAAAAGTGAGGAAATAGCATTATTGGAAACAGAGTAATCTGGTCTCCTTCCTACCTCTACTGTCCATCTGCCATGGGCTAGAAGAAATTATTGGTGATAAGGAGAATTATACCAAGAGAAACTTAAGTGCCTCTCTCATTTATGGGGCGTATAGAAGTCAAGCTGAGTGTCCAAGTCACTTCTAGATAAATAAAGAATGAATAAAACATGCAATACTAAAGTAACAGTAGGAGCAAGCCTTGTCACTATCCTTACCTTTTGCCGTAAACATGTGTGAGTCAGGGCAGACAGGTAAACTTTGTAGCATGACCTGCAGGGTCTTTGGGGCCAGCATAGAATATTAATTCTGAAACCATGAAAGAATATCTCTTTAGCTACTTCTTCTTTCTTCATTTTGTAGCAGCTTGCTGAACAAAAGCTCAAAAATCATGAGCTTTTCCTTGCTCTGTTAAATTTTGCAGAATTCTGTGTTTGTGTCTGTGTATGTGTTAAAAAGTTACTTGTTTTGTTCTTTGTTACTTCTGGCTCTCGATCTTCTCTACAAACAGAAATAATAAAATTTTCCTTTTTAGTAAGGTCCCTGAATTTTTTCTATCAGTGCAGTAACTTACGATCTGGAAAAAATTTAGACTTGTTTAAAATTTCAGTTTTGCAAGAAACAGACTCCTTAGACTTTGGGGTTTATTGTTGTCAGAAAAAAAACCCCTAAAATTCAATTACTGTTTTGGAAATATGTTTGATAGTGGTTGATTTTAAAAAAATCATTATTAAAATAAGCCATCGCTTTCAGGGCATGCAGGATTTTATAGTGTAATAATTTGAGAAATTAATTTTCATTCCAATGAAGTTTAAAATCAGCAACTAAGGATTAAGCATACAAACTAAGCAACACCGTGGAAAATATGGAGGGCTTACAATTTGCTTTGTGTTATCTGCTGCACATGTGGAGCTAGGAGACTGCAGATCACAAAGGGTAGTGAATTCAGTTGTTGCTTCTAAAAAGGACTTCTGATTCTCTAAAGAGATCTGCTTTTGTCTGAGAGAACCCTTGGCATCTCCATGCTGTACTGGAATGTATCGCCTTACTTGCAAAGCTGTAACTGTGTGTTATGTTCAAGAATTTATTTCATAATTTTTTTCCATGCTAGTTTTCTGGAAGCTCCAACTTCACATGTTTATTTACAGATTAATTGAAAAAAGCCTTGTATACCTTTTTATCCATGTATCATCTCTAGCATTTTAGGGGACCTAAAGTATTCTTATTTGGTGTTATTTTCTTTTTGTTTTTTTTTTCCCTTTCTTTTTTGTTCTTTTCCTGGACTCAGGTAGTCATTTCTTAAATGAGAAGAAAGTTGTTTTGATCTCTTCTGTTTTCTTTCCCTTCCTTCTCCCTGTCTTTACCTCTCCATGGAATTTGACTAGCAGAACCAAGATTTTTGTCTCTGTAATCATACATTGTCAACAATGACAAGAGGTGTAATTAGGTTCATAACCAGATTATATAATAGAATTGCAATCTCTCAAGTGTTTAATTCCATTGGCTGAGTGTCCAGACAGCTGCCCGTAATTGCCAAGTACGTAAATGTTTGCAGGTCTGTTACTGGTTGCCATAAACTTAAGTAAGACTGATTTGTAAAAAAAGTGATATTCTCCTGGCCTAGATTTTAAATAGACATCTTTCTATGGCAAAGATTCAGTACTTCTAAAATCATCATATATGCAAGTATCAGCCTCAGATTTCAATAGGGAAGGATTTTTAATTTTTAGACTTGTCTGGGCTAAGTTCTCAGTCTGCAAAGTTGAAAGTTTTGTCACTTAAAAGGCAAGAGAGCATGGAGGAACACAGCTTACTGGATTAATCTGAACGAGGCTGAGTGGACTGGAGAAAGCCTAATGAATTAAACAGGCTTTTGAAATTGCTGGTATTTTAAACAGCAACTTTGGGCCAGGTCATTTGCTCCAGAGACTTTAAGTGGTGTGGTAGGCCACTGTTGGAGGCTGTAGTTGTTAAGAATAAGGGTGAAATCCTGGTGCCATGGAAATGAACAACAAAAGCACCAGATCTCAGAAAGGGGCCATGATTTAACTCAGCATCCAGCTTTTCCCCCTTGCCAAAGAAGACACTGAAATGCAAAGCAATTGCAAGAGAGAGCAAAGGAGAGGAGAAACTTTCCATGCGAACAGGCATTAATCAAGCAGGCCGTTTTATAAAGAAAGACATATAATGAGGGCTTACTCACAGTTAAGGGAATTTTTATGTCCCAGGGTTCTTCCAGTTTTGCCAGATGCTAAGTCAAAAACAAGGCAGGAGGAAGAAGAAGGCCATAGAAAGAAATACTTTGGCTACTTGTACACTGCAGAGAATCAAGTTCTTGTGCTAGTTTTTAAGTATTATATGTCCAGAGGGGAATAGCAGAAAAAAACACAGAATTGTAATGAAAGTATAACTAGACCCAGACCAACGGGAAGCTCAGTGTGATTCTGACAAGCTTTAATTTGCCAAAACCTTCCTTGTGCTGCAGTCGTTTCCCTTTATCCCCACAGTGCAGATGTCTTTAGGAGTAGGAGGCATGCTCCTCCCATTCCAGTTTCCTAGAAATGGATGAAAGCTTAAAGATTTCCACATGCAGAGGGTTATTTATTTATTTATTTGTTTTCCTCCCACCAGCCGACCTATTTCTCAATCAGAAATTTTCATTTCTCTCTCTTTACCGAAGTCTTTTACAATTCCTTGCCACTGGGGGCAATCCAACACAGGTATTGCCGTGGCCAGCTCCTTGTGCTTTGCAAGCACAGTCCTGGGGAGCTCGTGACAGTTCAACCAGCTAACTTGAAGAAAGAAATTAATACAGTAAGGCCACATAAAAACAACATTCACTGTGTTTCACTAGAAAATGTGGAGATATTTATCTCTGAGGAAGAAGAAAAGATGATAGCAACTTTAAGATTTAAATTGGTCCAAGTATATGATGCTAAAGATCCTAAATGGTTTCAAATTGGAGAAGATTATCTTGTAATTTGTATATATTGCTTCTGTAGGCTGCTGAGGAAGCTAATTGCTATACATCCTGTGGTTAAGTTATCATCTTTCTCAATGACTGAAGATCATAATTTTATCTTTAGGTGAGTTTATTGCTACCCGTCTGTTACGTTCATTTGTATGCTGGAACAGTGCTGACAAGCCTCCTGTTGTTCCCTGTGCAATTTGTGTCAGCCAACCAGATTAGTGAAAGAGTCACCTCTGCGAAACTACTCTATAGGAAACAAGCCCAGTCCCCAGAGAGATTTTCTTTTCTTTTTTTCTTC
>VZTI01000615.1:46620-64066 GCA_013397865.1 Struthidea cinerea | reverse complement strand
CCCCCCCAGCAGGACCAGTGAGTAGAGGCTGAGGCTGGAAATAGGGTCTTGGGCTGGGTTCATATTCATATACATTCCAATTGAACTGACTGCACATTCACAAACAACAAAGTATGCGATATCAAAGCAGGTGCTTAATAACTGCACAGCTGTAAGTGGAGATGAGATATCCCCGTGGTGTTGGGAGAAGCTGGTGGTTTTGTTGAGCAGCTTTCACCCTGCTGCACAGTGACTCCATGATAAGAGCAGCCTACATAGGATGAGTGCTGAGAAGATGGGATTGCTGTTTGCCCCCATTTGCTCTCACCTGAGCCACGGGAGTGCTGGCACCTGGAGGAGCAGTCACACACCACTAGCTTTGTTCAGTCTTACATTTTATTCTGTAACTGGTGTACTAAATACAGATCAGAGAGACTGCCAAGGAAACTTTTGTTTCCTTAAGCAGAAAGGTAAATGAAACAGTGGAAGGATTTATTAATTGCCAAATGAATTTATTCTTGTGATACACAGCGTGAAAGACTATGCCAATTCTGCATATGGAGCACCCTATTAAGTGGTTGGGGACTGATGGTAGAGACAATAGGCTCTTTTGCTACCTTGTCTGCTTTTCCTTTTGAAATGTTCCTATAGTCTTCTTTTTCTAGCACAAATTTGGATCTCTTGCATATAAGAGTCTTTTCTTAGCTTGCTAAAGGGAAAAGCACATTAAGAATGACAAAGGGAAGATGCACATAACTACAAAGAAAGGGCAGGAACATATGAATGTCAACTGTTAAAAAGACACATTGGTTTGCAAAAAAACCCCAAAACCTAAACAGAAGACCACAAATCAAACCCCAACACAAAAAAGAGAATAAAGTAGATGTGTATGGTTGTTTTTTTGTATTTCTGACTGACCCAAATGAGACAACAAGGTAATTCTTCAGAGAGTGCTCTGTAAGGAGTGAAATCTGAGGAAAAAATGCTAGAATAAAAAGCAAAACATATCTTAGCACTCTTGGGAGCAGAATCAGTTTACAGGGAAAGTGAAACCAAAGCCCCGCATCTGAGTACAGCCTCCAAAAATGTTAAGGAGTATTTAGTTTGGGTTTAGGTCTAACTTCAGATTGGATGAAACTCCAGGTTATCTCCCAAAGTTTGCCATTATTCATGATAATTAAAGGTAAATGCCAGGGCTTGTTGTCTGTATTCATCAAGACAAGATGAAGTGAAGGAAACTCTTCTTGATGCTCTCCTTAAAGTCAATAATGAGATTTGATGTCAACACACTCAAGCAAATGTTGCCTTTAGAGATTAGGGCAGGAACATAGCTGGGCATCGAGCTGTGGGAATTAGGCTGGATAAGAGGCAGTTTCCAATGAAGGTGGCCAGATGTTTGGGCTGCTGGTTGAGGAGGTGTGGGCTGGAGATGGATGTGAGATAAGAAGAGGGGAGGTGACTTAAGAGGTGTTAATTCTTGGCATAGATAGTGGCTGGGCATGGCACCACTGTTGGACAACTTGCTGATGGGAATCATGAGACATGTTGGGAGAAAAGATGTCAGATAAAACAACCGCTCATGTTTCTGAACCTCTCTAAATAGGTTTGGGGGTTTTATGAATTTTGATGGTGACTCGGCTGTACAACAATTCTTGCTTTTGAAACATTGAAATGTAAGACTGTGTCACTTTCTGCTAATACACTCCATTTTAAGTAACCTTTACAAATAAGTAGGTATGCTAATACATGTGTGAATAACAACTTCCCACGCTGGCCAGCCCTCCAGGCAGAGAAAGGAAAGCATGGGAGAGACTGTCCGTCCTCACAGATGGGATTCAGTTAATGTAAATGGGTGACCCTGACAGACGTACATTAGTTTGGCTAAAACTTGGGAAGCTACCTCTGAAATCCAAGTGTCAAGGTTAATCCTGTGAAATGCGAGGTATCTGCAAAAACAGAAGTGAGCTGTTTCTCAGCCAATTTCTATCAATGTTCACATCCTGGGCTGGATGGAATGGCTGCACACAGATTTCTATCCAGGCTGCAGACAGATTTCTATCCAATTGAAAAGTCTGGACAAGCTTGTGCATGCCAGCTCTGCTTGCCCTAGGAAGCTGTACAGCATTTTCCTACATGCACAGCATGGTAGCTGATCCAAGGACTAACTGGAGCAGCTCCTGTGTTGATTAAACCAAAGGGTCCAAGGGCTTGCAAAGGCTTAGGTGAAACCTCACTGAACAACATATTGGGATGGCAAAAACTTGGAGCCTTTCAGCTTTGGAATGAAAATGCTTCTGACGTGGCTGTCTTGCTCGCTGGCTGTAGCAAGGAGCAGGTTATTAGGTGCCCTCCTGCCTTTGCTGCGCCGTTTGGGTTACGACACGCCTGGGCGGTGGTTGGAGGGGAAGGAAGCCGAGCGCCCTGTCTCTGACTTTGCACCACATGTTTCAGAGCGCGGTCGTTCACTCTCACATTTTACAAAATCAATTTCCATTCTGTCATGGTATTTCACACATTTGCGTTCTGAATAAGTTAGAGAATATTCTACAACTTACAAAAATAACTTTAGTTTTAATTTTTCCTGTTACATGAAGAAACCTATCCATACTTTATCTGTTACAGATGGAAAAACTACATATGGAGAAGTCAGATCTATTAATTAGTTTATAGGCACAAAGTCCCCTAAAGAGTGCCATGAATCCATGTGTTATTCTTAAGAGCTGTCTGAAGTACTTGCACTGAATAATTTATTTCAATTTAGCCCTGTTTCTGCTGTTAATTATCTAAGATCAGATTTTGCTTTTTGGAATTTTATTGTTTTGGGGTTTTTTTTCTTAACAATTTTCCCCATTTACCTAAATTCACTGAAATGCTCTCTGAATATATTTCAGCATACTGAGGTATTCAAGCCATCATCACTCATTGAATGCGTTCTGTTTTTTCTAATGCATGATAGGACGATTATTAACTTCTGTTGTTTTTAATCTTTCAGTCATTATTTAAATCCTAGGAGAATAAAGAAAGGATGAGGAAAGTAGAAGAATCAGAAAATGAGCCACACAGGAACTCCGAACTGTATTACTGTCTATTTTATCTTTGAGGAGTCTTTCAGGACCCTAGCTAAGAATGTGTCTCTGTTGCTCTAGGAAAAGAGGGCCAAATAGCATCTTCCCAGTGCTGTGTAGCTCTTTGGTGTTGGAGAGAGTTAGGTAGGCAGGAGTATGTACTGGGACCAGGAAGCACTTATTTCCATGCTCAGCCCTGATTACTGTTCCCTGAATTCAGCAACTTTAGACTACACTGTGAGATCCTTTCAGCATGAGAGACAAGAAGGGCCAGGACCAAGGTTGGGAAGGAGTTGGGCAAAAAAGGGTGAGGTAGAAGAGTGGCAGTAGCTTGAGGGTTGTGGTTTTCATTGTGGATTATTTTGCATGTGAAGTTTTAGTTGGCCTGTTTATAAAATAAAACCAGCAAAATGTATGGTCTATTTAAACCTTCGTGCAACAACATAACAGGGTAATGTAATCTGTACCCTCATTGAATTGCTGTTAATTTTGCCTTCTAAATTAGAATTATCCACACACTCTGTGCAAAAATGCTTTTTCAGCATTTTTGGTGCATCTGCTCTTGTGCAGTGTAGCTGTAGTAGTAGTAATGGAAAAGCTGTCCTGAAAAATTAGATTAAACTCTATTGAAATCTTTACCACTGTATCTTTTATTCTCCTAACATTGCCCTGTGAAACACCAGCAGCCCTGTGTTAGGTAATGTACATGTTGGTGTACAGAGCACAGGGCCAGATCTGGTAAGGATCTGCAGACACTTGGAGATAGGATATATTTGCTATTGTTCTCAAGGGCAAAAAACGAAGTGACTGATGGCATTGGCAAGAGCACTGGTTGCAGCTTTAGCAATCAGAATACCTTTTAAAACCTGTCCCTGATCCTAGAGAGACAAGAAAATCAAAGAGGACTGGAGAAAAATGTCTGTAACTGTGTCTTTCCCAGAGGACCTCAAAGGAAAAAGTAACTTTCCCAGAGTTAGCCAGAGAATCTGAAGCAGCGTTGTACTTCGGACCCAGATCTTGCAGTATGTTGCCATAAACATAGAACATAGAAATGCTTTTGGACAGTGAATGGGGAAAAGGGTCAAAATTCAAAGTAGTTCACAACTGTGTCTGAGAAAATATTTGCGGATACATTCTCTTACTCATTCCTCTCTGTCAGTTAGTAGTAAGTGTTGCATTTGGGGCTCTGTAAGAGCTGAAAGATTTATTTGGCTGTATATGATTTATTTATTCAGGTAACTCCCTCTGGGACTATTTATGTAGTTGTGCATTTTCATATTACAGTAACTTAGTGAAATGCAATGAGTTGATGCACAACTGGAATATTAAGCAAATAAATAGTGTGTTGGGCCCCACTTTTGTTGATTAGGTCATGCTTTAATTAAGTTTTCTGTATGCATTCATGTCTCTTGCTGGATATTAGGACAGGCAGCAGGCTTTTAATGCTGCCACAACTTGGCACTGGGACTTCTGGGTTACCGCCAGTCCTTGTACACAAAGACTATGTTGATAGAATTGTGATAAGGGCTCAGGGGGAGATAAGGGCTGTGTTTCGGCCCAACGGCTTGACCTTGCTCTTGTTGATCCAACAGCAAGAGTCCTATCGATTTCAGAGTGTTTGGGACACATGAATACATTTTCATTCTGGAGAGCTGCATGCAGGCAGATGGGAAGAACTGCTGGTGCTGATGCCGAGTGCAGTTTGTTGATACACAGGTGCCTGTTCTTGCGCGAATCAGTCCTTCCTTTGGCACGGCAGCTTTATGTATCCGTGTTTTGTGTGTGAACACAATGTTTGTCAGGCACTTGTTTGGCAGTCCTGGAGACAGAAGTTCTCTGTGCACTGGGTGTCTGCCTTGGTGGTGCTAATTCACAAGCTGTGTTGCAATGCTTCCCTGGGTATCAGAAGGCAAGTCCGAGACACTGGTGAGTGTTCACCAGGCCTGTTAACCCCATCATGCTGTAGCCACACACTTGAGTTTGGTATTCTCATCACCTCAATTCCTAAATGTACTTCTAAGGCACACTCCCTTCTAACACAAGCTGCCCAAACATCTGTGGCGAGACTAAGGAAAACATGGAGAAAAAGACCCGAAGATGAATATTTCAGCAGAAACGTGGGAAGGAATGCAATGTAGCTCACGCAAAACCTTCTGTAGTGTATGCCATAAATTAACACAATATAAATTTATACATATTTACACCACATAGACTAAAATATATAAATCCTCAATACTCAGCCTTCTGTAGTAGGTGTAAGCAAGCAGTCCATATGTTTAGCTGATTTCTGAGGAGCTCTAGGGAACAAAATGTATCTTTGTGGAACTTGTGATATTAAGGAGATTATAAACTAGGGTAATCAGTGCAGTTCTCAAAAAGGGTTGGCTTTTCTGCAGGCTGAAAACAAGCAGCCATCTCCTGATTTGCTATCTGAGGCTTTAATTCAGCCAGGTGCTAAAATACACATGGAATATTTAAATGCATGAATAGTCCTATTGATGTTGAAGACCCAGAGATCAATCCTCACTCGCTGGATTTTCCTGGCTTTAGGCTGCATGAGTCCATTTTCCTCTTACATTTGTGTACTTTCATTGCAAATACAAGCTTTTAACATCTCATTAGGTACCAGGTGTTTCCTTTTCCACCATTTCATACTGACTATTCCAAGCCAGTAACATATTAGCCCCCTTTTGTACAGCTGTGCAGCAGAGAACTGGATATCTAACATTCGTTCTGTCTCTTGGTTTTTTAAACAAGAAGAGAAAAATTTTTGGTATGTTTAAGATATGACATCTGAAGTCTAAATGTCAGGATTTTTTTCCCAACTATACCTAGTTTCCAGGAATTAAGAGGAATCATGTGATTCATGAGTAATCTTTTGTGATTTGTATGTGTAAAATGCTGGGAAACCCTCCTTTTCACAGGGAGGAGGAGGAGAATGAAGGAAAATGAGGAGAAGAAAATGGAGACTGTTTGTAGGTTTTATGATAAACTGTCCTGCCACTTGTTCTTTAGCAGAGAGACAGGTTATTAGCAGCCTCTCACTTTGGCCACCTCCTCGTACCAGTGCCTATGATAGCCTAGAAAGTCTCTGGAGATGGAAAGGAGCCCTCCCAAAGTACAGTTTTCTGGTGCTGCTGTACCCGCACAGTTTCCACCTTGCACTAAGGTTCTACTTCCCCATTAAAAAAACGCCTCCAAAAGTATCTGATCAGGCCCAGCATCTCCAAACCACACCACCAAGCTGACATTCTAACAACACATGATAGTGTGCAAGGTATCAGCACAGACGGGTGTAGCCGGGGCCTAGTGGGGATGAAGATCTTCATGTGTGTGTGATGACTGTGTCCTGCTTTGTGGTTCTGCTACTGGGAAAATCTCTTAGTAGAAGTATGAGCAGATACCAGCAAAACTAGAAGAGGCTGGGTTCATGCCAGCTGCTGCATGATGCTAGTTTAAACTTCTAAAAATATCAAAAGCTGTGTACATTAAAGAAAGTCTCGGAACCTAACCTGCACTGGGCCATTTCAAAAGGCAGGTCAGTATTTCCTGCAGCTGTATACCTCCTTTGGCAGGGCTGCAGACAGCAAGCTTCTCATCACCTGTGGCTCTCCGCAGTCAGGGATAAGGATCCAAGACCCAGATATCCTTCTCAGTCACTTTGGGAATAGAGGCAGACAAGGACCAAATGGAGGGGATGCTCTTCATAGGTCAGAGCATCCTGCCCTGCCTTTCCTTCCAGGCCGTGGAGAAGCCGTGAAATGTGTGAGCAACAAAGACTGCCTTTCCAGCATACCACAGGAGGGCAGCCCTAGTGAGTGTCCTAAGGTGTCATCTCCTCCTGATGGAAGGTAGGGTGACTGGAGAGAAGCAAAGGCAAGTGGACTTTGATGTGGATGATATTGTAAGGAGTACCTGGCAGTCAGAAGTTAAGCATCAATTAAATTTTGGGCCTTGAGGGAAAGAAATAGTCCCTATTTTATTACAGAAGGTGAACCATGGCCAGTATGCTGAAGAGAATCACAAGCCTTTTTTGTTTGCAAAGCACTAGGAGCCAGTGTCACTCTACATTACAACAAATCTAATTTTCTGTGTTGCTGATGGCCAGTCATAGGATATGTGATTGCAGCACTCAGCACTGCCCTGTCACCTCCCAAAATACCTTTTTTTTCCTTTCCTATTTGTCTATAAGTAAGAACATACCCTCCTATCCTTTGGCACATGTTCATGTACAGACCAATTATTATGGCTGCACTGTCCACACAAACTGAGATGACAAAATGTACTCTTCTGACTTAGGGGATTTGGACCTTGAGACAAGGCTGGTGATGCAGCAGAAGTGAAAAACTCCTTTTGCACAGACCTCTCTTCTCTTCCTTGCTTATACCCATTAGCTCAGTAAAGTACAAGACGTTTCAACAGGGCTGGGAGAAATAAGGCTTCTAGTTGCTCTCTCCCTTTGCCAGCGTTGAGAAAAAACACAAGTCATTTGCTCTTCCATAAATATATGGGCACACAACCTTTAATAAAATGCTTTGGTTCTCCTGCTCCTTTATGTGGAGGTAAGTGCTTTGCTGTAACTGGGAAGGAATCAACTAGAGGGGTGAGAAGACTGTTCAGTCATTTGTTTACTTTAGCTCATCCTATCTGCAAAATTATATTGGGCCAGCTTTGTGCTATCTGAACACTCCTAGTCTGGTGTCATCAGCCTTTGACCTCCAGTGGAACTGCTAGCAAAGATGGTCACAACTTGGAAATTATTGTGAGGCAGAGATTTTATCCCTGCCAGCTGGACTAACAAACTTGCTCTAATGTCAGCACCTGAATGAGGCATGCCTGCTAACCTCTTTTGGTAAGAGTCTGACCGATAGAGATCAATAAAGTATGCTTATTTACCCATCATCTTACGAATCTGTGATAGGAGAGGATCAGTTTGACACTTCATATCTAAGTGGATGCAACCTCCTTGAAGAAAAGCAAGCAGCACCCAATGAAAATGCAAAAGAGAAGGCTAGTGTGGTATATCTTTTAAGGCATTAAGGCAAACTAGTTAACTCTTTTTTTTTTTTTTTTTTTTTCTTGAATAAATATCTTTGGTGTCATTCCAGGGGTACTAATGGAGTCCTGGAGGAATTAATTTCAACCCTGCAGTCTCAAGAGTTGGGCTTCCAGCTGGCTATATACAGATATACTTAATCTAAGCGTTGTCCTTACTGGAACAAACTCCCCTTGGAGTGATTCCAATCTAGTCCGTAGGGAGAACCCAACGTCCAAGTGTGTTCCCACAAATGACCCAACATTAAGTGTCAAAGGATAAGACCCAGCAGTGTTCAGAAACTCACCCACACACATTTCCCTTCTGCTGCCCATCTTTTGCCAAAACCTAAGTGCTTCAGCAGGACTCTGTTACCTGTGTTTAGTTATGATTTGCTGTTCTGTTCTGGGGAGATTGGTAAGCAGCATGAGTTTACATGGAAAAAATGGTTTTTTTACATTTTTTTCCTTTGGTAGCGTTTCTCCCCTTTGTTTTGCTCTGTACAATTATTATGGTATTGTTTGATTACATTGCCCTTTTTTTATCCCTCTGTGCAGACCAAGCATGCTGAAAATGAAAGGCAGCATGTAAACTTCTGAAGTCACTAATTGTAGTACTGCAGGTGAGTTGAATAACAGTCTATGGTAAATTTTGGGTTGAAGTTCTTTACTGAAGTATAAATTGGACAACAGCAGGAGAGAGAACAAAAGCTGTTTCCTACCTGATGTTCTTGGAAGCCTGTTCCTCGTTCTTCATGGAGGACTGCTGCTGTACTTGAATATATTAAAATAGGGACACATGAGTGACATTGATACTCTGCAGTGGAAATAGCTGAGCCTTTTGTATTTTTACCATTGCATGAGACTTATGATAATCTGCTTCCTTCTCTAAATGGAAACCCTCCAGGGAAGTTTTGTGTACTCTAAATAGCATCTCTGTGTGATCAGAGACTTGGCTTCGTGTGCATGTAATGCATAATAGATAAAGATACAACAATATAAATGCAGATTAGAGGTTATTCAGTCAAGGCAAGCATGTTTTGGGGGTGGGAGGCAAATTATAAAAATGTCAAACAATACAGTATTGCTGCTATCCTTTCTGGCAAATCTCCATATTTTGCCAAAACGTTGTTACAATTCTTAGCAGCAAACAGGATCCGTCTCATAAGTACATACGTCTAAACCACTTACCGTCATTATGTGTACACTCAGCAGATAATCACATTGACTTTTCCCTAGCCTTGTTGCATTGAATGTCATATAGCTATTTTGAAGTGGTCTCAGTGCTGAAAATAGTCTGCCAACAGATATGGATATAAACTTTCATAAGAATATTTACATCCTCGAAACAATGCATAAACATCAGTCGATCAAACCCATTAGTAGCACTATGGTATGAATAAGTAGTATTAATCTTAGACTCTGTTTTCTAGAGTCACACAGAGAAATGGCCCCCAGCCGTCTCAGCACACAGAGATAGGTCTCACCTTTTAACAGAGCCAGTGGCTTCTTAGCTGGGTAAATAAACTCCATTATTCTAGTTGTTCAAGAGATGATCAGAGAATTTTCTTTGCATTGGGGTTGTCTACATAAAAAAGTTAGTGTTCATGGTGCTCAGATGGAAACTGATAGCACATTAGTTGTGTGGACTAATTCTTTCTGTAAATTCAGTGATAACCCCCTTTTTAGTGGTAAGAAGGCAACCCCAAACTAATGCTCTTAGAGGAGCATCTCCGTCATCTTACTGTTATTTCTGTCTTTTTGTGAAAATGAGTTTTCTTTTTATCTCTGTAAACTGTATGATGGAAGAACCAATGATACACTTCACATATGGTCGTGAACTTACTGTTATGAGTATGGAGGAATAAAGGTACTTTCCTCTCCTTAGATGAAAATTATGGTACAGTTATTAAAAAAAAAGATGAGGGAGAGAGGCTTACTTATTACTATCCTTAAACACTTCCCTTTTGACCCGGTTGATGTTTTAGAGAGAATCAGCGGTTACAGCAAGAAACCACTTCCTGTTTCTGGGTAGGAGGCTCTGTAATAGGAAAACAAGTTGTTTTATGACCAATTGCAAGGGAACACACATCCATTCCTGCAGCAACAGCAGATGGACATGTTTTGTTTGACCCTAACTACATGATACGGATTCAGGCAAGTAGTGAACTTAACAGTGTTCTCTAGGGATACCTCACACTGAGCTCCCATTATGAAATCCTAGGCCTGGAAAAGTGTAAGTCCCAGCATTAAGTGTAACCAAGGACCTGCCTGTATGTGCACAGTGGACTGGCTATAGGGAGATAAGTAAGTTGCTGTGAGTTTTCTCTGTTTAAAAAACTTTTGTAGTTTGTAATCTCAAAAAATACGCCTTTTTTTTTTCAGCTGAAATTCTTTTTGGCTTTGTTAGGGATCTTGCTGCAGAAGAAAACATAGGCACATCAACCTCAAAGCTTTGTCCAAGTCAGGATCTCATCACGGACTGAATTTCAGATTTTCCTCCATTCTGTAAAAGGCTTTGCATTCTTAGCTTTTTACCAATTCTGCCATGCTATTAGGCATTGCTAGATGAAGTGGTACATTATCTTCTTCAAATTTACATAAACAACCTTTAGTGGAAGAAGAACAGAACGTTAAACACACGTCCTTGGGCCACTGGCTCAGCTGTCATTTTCTGTGTGCCCTTTAGCCCGAGAAGCAGTTAAATGTTTACAAGTAGCTAAACCAAGAGGCTTCACTAGAGCTTTGGATTCTGCTACTTAGAGCAGAGGCAGAAAATTGAACTGGTGAGAGACTAAAGCAAGCTGATGGTTAGGGCTCTCCTCTGCTAGTGAATGTGTATTTGCACAAAGTAAAGAGGGGAGTTTGAGGGTACCCAGCACAGTGGCAACAGATGGTAGGTTAGTAGCAAATGGATGCTCCCAAATAAAGAGTCTCCTGTTCTTAGGCAGAGAAATGAATCGTCCTAAGTGCTTGGGTACTTTATAAACGGGGTAAGTATAAGTAACAGTTTTGTGAATAGTTTACTGAAATAGGATACCCATAGCTAGATCAAACTGCCTGATGAGGTCAGCATACATTTGCATATACTTTGCAATAATCCAAGCTACACTCATGGGCTAAATTTGTTACTTGCTGAATTTTGCACCTAATCCATGTTTCACCCCACTTTATGGTAATTTTGTGCATTGTAATATTTCGCCCTTCTCTGTCAAAGTAGTTTCAAAATGAAAGCAGGAATCCAGAATAGCCTTTAAAGCCCTTCATACATGCAGAGCCTACTTCCAGTGCATGTGGGGGGCCAAGTTCTGCCTTAAACCACAGGTTTTTTTCTGGCCTCTATAGGTGTCTAGGACTTGTATCTTGGAGAAGAATTTACCAGTGAATAACCACCTCAGTCATGCCCCCTGAGGTTGCAACAGGTGTAGTCACCACAAATTACAGCTTCACGGGAAACCAGGAGCAGACAAATGAATGCAAGCCCAGTTTGCCACTTAGAGAGGCCAGACCAAGAGGAGGGTGAGTTTGAGTTAAGAGGCTCTTAGCACTAGTGAAGCCCTGAATGATGAAGACAATTACAAAAGCGGGGTTCATTCATGCGAGTGCAATTGCTGTGTGCTTAAATCAGTTTTGAAGGTGGAACTTTAGCTTCTAGATCTTGTCAGAAATTTTCAAAAGAACCTGCCTCTCTGAGCTACTGCCAGTTTCCTATTGTGTGCATATACAAAAATCTCATTTTGAATCTTGATAAGCTCTTGGCTTTAATAATTTCTCCAGACTGCAGGTTTCCTAGCTTATTTATCATGCACTGAATAAAAAAATTCCTTTTGTTGTTGGTAAATTCACTGCCTTTCAGTTTCCTTGAGTATCAGCTTGCTTTGTATTGTCTGAGGAGATAAAGGGGAACACCCCACTTAACCTCTCAACATCATTCTCTGCTTCCTTTTCAAGTAATTTTCGTATGCCTGTAATACTGTATAACTTGTATAAATGCTACCTTTTAAGAGAAAATAATGAAATCTCTCAGTATCCATATAATGAACTCTCTCTGTTACATTCCGCTGCCTAATAACATTGTGGTTTTTTCCATTGAGGGATGCCTTATTCGGTCGTTCTGACAAACTGCTGTTTTCTTGTAGCAAAATTGTTCAACATAGTGTTTTTACTGTTTTGTCAATAAGCAAAGGAAATAAAAACCTTATGGGATTTGAACAAGAACATTCACACTCCGTATGTGAGCTGCGTTTGAATTGGAGTGTGGTAGGGAAGCAGAGTATAGTATGCAACCTGTTTACTGAAGTGCATGCCAGCAAGTGAGATTTCATTCCCGTTTGCTAGGATCTCGCTTTAGACCCATTTTCTCTCTTTTTTCCTTTGCACTGCTCCCTCACAATATCTGATGCTAACAGCTTTTTAAATTGCTAGTTTTGGACAAAATTCTTTAATTTTTTAAATTTTTTTTTTAAGGGCTTATCCTTACACTGGACTTCCAAGATCAAATTATGCAGTATCTGCTGTAACAAAATGATCTCGTAAGACCTGCTGTTCCTCGGGGCATTATCAGTCAATTGGGAGCTCAGCAGCAGGAAAGAGGTATATGTATCTCTGAGCTGAGCACTTGAAATCTCTCTGAATTTAGGCCATATCTATAACTGAATTTCAGCTTTTTGATGATGAATTAACGAATGGTATAAAATTGTGAATTGGAACTATTCATTTTTTTCTAATCACATGAGGAAAAGATTGAATGCAGGAAACCTGAAGTTGATTCAAGTGACGCAGTATTACGTAATATGTATTAAGCCTGTGGAAAGCATTGCCATGAGCTATCCACAGATGCTTCTGAGGATATAAAGATCATCCAGAACTGCCTTAGATAAGATTTAAACTGTTTCAGGGGACCGTGAGTTCAAAATGGAATAAGCCTTTCATCAATTATCTGCTGTTCCTATGTGACAATTATTCATTAACTGACCACATCAGCTAATATTACTTGCTTGTTTCTGGCCACTCATTGGAAGCATGGAATCAAATGGAATAGATTTTATGCCAGTTGTCTGCTCTGATGCTGCAGTTTCTGTGTTTGCTATCAATTGTGAGTATAGACAGGTTCAAATTATGTTAATTAGTCTATTTTGATGTCAGTGTTCCCTATCTGTTGAGACTGACACAGCTCCACCTACCTATTAATGAATATGTTAATTAACTCATATTAGACACCTAAATATGGCTCTGGAACCAGGGGAATAGTGACAGCTGATGGCCCTTCAGGGCATAAATGGTTTCTCACTACGATCAATATTCTCCACTGCTGAAAACGCTTCTTACTTTTTTGGACTTCCACTCAAATCTCCCTCTGGCAGTTGTTTACAATACTGAAGTGCAACCAAGAGTTCAAGCAGAGTAGCCTTAAAAGCTGCCTTAATGACATCTATAGAAAAATCATCCAACTCAGCTTTCATCTTCAGACAGAAGGTCAGAGCTCACAGATTTTGTCATTAGGCTGCTTCCATTTTGACCTCCTTTTCCCCTCCCCACCCCATCTAGCCAGTGGGTTAAAAGGCTGCTTAAAATACCCAGTTTATTTCTTGGTGCATCAGAAGTCCCAGATACTCTGGAGATCAAGAAAGTACAAAAACAACGTTTCAGCGTTCTCAGTTCCAGATGGACCTGTTTGCTAAAGCTGTTCGCTCAGTTTCATGGGAGGAACAAACCCTGTTTGGAGCCGGTATTTATGCTTGGCTCAGAAAGGGATAGGCAGGATTTGGGGTTAAAGTGATTTCATCAAGAGACTTCTGGGTGGGCTCTGGATTAGCACACCACAGGTGTGGGCACAGACAGAAGGTGGGCTGTGCTTCAGGCTGCTGTCTCTCCAGGCATGTGGTCCTGTTTCTGCTGGGTACAGTGGTATTCCCTCTGACTGAAAGAAACCTGGAAAGGAGGCCATAGCACACATTTTGTTCCCCTTCCCCTACATCACAAAAGTACAGGAAAGCAAATGTAGCCAGGGCAAGGTGAGCATCATTCTGGCCAGAAACTGTGTGGGAATTTTAGCTGATTTGATTGAACTCTGGTGATCTCAGTGAAAAGTTTTCTGACGTATTTACATGTCTTGGCCTCAGAATTTTTGTTTTCAGAGATGCATTAGGCATGATGGAGCTTAAGACCCACTGACAGAGAGATGTAGACTAAATTTTTATCCTTGTTATTATACAGATCTGATTTTTCAAGAATGCTGCACACACAATACCTACCTCCAGAAACTTTAGCTGTAAGGATGCCTATGTAAAATCATACGCCATGTGCAGCAAACCAGCTATAGCTGCCCCACCTCTGGGTCCCAGAGTCCTCTCTGCTTCGTGCTTCCTTTATGCAGTCAGTTCTTAGTATCTATTAAGACTCTAAATCCAACTACCCTTCATGTAACTGTAAAAAAGTCTGTGGAGCAACAGGACTCATTAGGGTATAACTGGGATATCCTGGTACAACTGTGATACAAATACCACCTTGGAGATATGTAGGAGATAAACAACAGTTTTCCTGGATGTTTCTATGCGGGAAAGTTATAGGACTGGCAGCACTGAAGTTATTTACTCATTACAAGCTACACTACTCAACTGTGTCTAGTGTAGCCTGAAGCAACTGCTCTGTCATGGGAAAAGAGGTGTTAATTCCCTTTCTGTGCCACAGCAGCCCAGGCTTTGAACAAAGACACTGTGTACACTGAACTGTGGAAACTTACAGACTTGTAATCATATGTTACACTATTGACAGTGATTTGGGGGGGGTGAGGGGGAGTGTGGAAGGGGGTGGGTGGGTTTGTTATCTGGTTTGGATGAGGCAAACCTGTAAATACGAAAGTTAATTGGTAACTGAGAAAAGGACCCAGATATGTGAGTTTTTAAAGTCTTTCAGTAAACCTGATGGACACAGGAGTTTCGGTCATTTTGTGTGGAGCTGACCTTATGTCTGAACTGACAGCTAAAGGTGAAGGAGCTGCAGAACCATACAATGTGAAATAAGAAAGATGATTCATTCAGGACACTTGGAAGTCAAGGAGTGCCAGTGAAAGGAGCCAGGCTTTCTTGGCGGATACAGGCACATTAATCGAGGAAGATGTGTTTGCTTTAGGGCATGACCAGTCAGACTTCAAGTAACACATGATTTCTCATTTGGAGGAAGAAGGAATAGCATTAAATGTTCTTCACAGAGGACAATGGAAACCCTTGTTCTTGTGTCAGATCACGGCGGTATTGTTTAGAGCAGGGAAATGTAAAGACATTGTTATATCTGTATACTCTTGACGTTAAGCTCTGGGGCGTTCTGTGTGGGAGTTGCTTTTGGTGCCAAGGAGCAGGCAGAGATTTCAAGATTTTGGCTAAATAGACCTATCTGGTGAAAAGAGACTGCAACATGGGATGAGATGATTGCAGTACTAGGAGGAAGAGAGAGCCTGTGAGTCCTGTGTGGATTACAGCAGAGGTAGGGCTTTCATAATCCAGTAAATGTGTGGGCTGAGTATTTCTAGCAACAATTGTTTCTGCTTTGGTGCTTCCAGCAAAAATTTCAATACTTTGTGGTTAAAACAGCAAAGCAGAATGGAAGAAACCTGTATGCAGCTCTTTGGAGAAACTGATGGGATGACATTGTTTCTCTATGTGCTGATCAGGTTTTGGCTTAAAAATGCCAGCACTTAGAGCAAAAGGCATCAGTCAGGCTGCAGCATTAAGTCAAGAAAGATGCAGCAAACTGAATACCTGACCAAGGACATTAATATTTGACCTTTCCTACAACAGAGAGTGAGTCAATATAGATCAGGTGGCCAAGCAGCACCCAAGCTTTGTCAAAGCCAAATTACACATAGTGAGGATCTACCTGATAGAGAAAGACTGTAGAGCACTATTTGTACACAGCAGAGAATCTCACAAAGGCAAATATTAATTCACTTAGTTATTTTTTTATTATGACTAAGAAGTTCCAGACCAGCTGATGGCTTTGTTCAGAGAGTTTTACAATACCTCTGACCACATTTAAAGTTTTGCAAAAGAATGCACATAAAATCCTAGAGACATGTCCAGTCTCCATGTGGGGTATGTTGCAAAGCCAGAAGAGGGTGAAATTTTAAAGACATTCCAAAATAAATAAAGAGCCTAGATATAAAAATATTCTGTAAAAGGATCTGTATTAATTAGAATTACACATTCTCACATTAGAATGTGAGAACTTTCTATCTATAAGGATGTGTGCATTTTTCTTGATACCCAGTTCTGTGTGTCCTGTTGAATCAGCTATATAGGCAGTTATAACTTGGAGAAGTTCTTTGTAATGCGTTTCTCTTTGCAGCCAACCCTATATCCTTAATGAAGGCATCTAAAGTGGAAAGGAGAATTTGTGATGAAGTCAAAAATTTCCTCAGACTGGAAAGATATAACAGTCCTTTCTGTATAAAAACAAGTTTATAACATACTCTATGTGTGTGGCTCATGCTGTAAAATAGAATGATTGTGAAAACTGTGTTTGCATCAGATAATCAGATAATCCACCTATTCTGAAAAGAGCTACTGTAAGATTTTTAACAGAGATACTAAAGAGAAAATTCAGGCAAAAGATTGTCAGATGCAGAGAGCACTTGCATTGAAAGCAAAATCTGTGTTTCGTATCTCTCTATTTTAGATTTGACCAGAAGTTTGGATGCATGCAAAACTGAAGATTTTTTTATTGGTTTATAATCTTGAGTCTTGCAGATTCTGTTCAATGAAAAGTCAGATTTACATGTGCATAGAGGTAGGTCAGAATTATTTTTCTGGCTCCTTTCGAATGTGTCTGGGAATCAGGGTGGTGAGATTCTTCAAAGTTCTTAAAGAAGTACTTGTTAGTAAGGAAAGTAGCAATTCCAAACAGAATTAATTATGCTCTATTTTCCTTTGTCTCCAGAAACCACTTCCTTTCCTGAAAGCATCAAAACAGCCAAAAGGCACTAGTGACCAAACAGCATAATTACAAGTAGAACTAATTACACAAATTAATCTTCTGAGACCTACTGTAGACATTGGGAATACATATGAAGTTAAAATTTGTACTCCCAAAGTTCGGATATGTTTGAGTCTCTGGTTTTGGCATAGGCCTGTCCTACTTCCAACTAACTAGTTAGCTCATGTTTTCTTTGGATAATTTTCCCAAGTGTGCTTTTTCACTGTGACTCATGCAGGATAAAGCAAACAAGGTTGGAGTGTGTGAAAGCAAGCTTCCGGAAGAGTCACAAGTCACACTATATAAATCCTACACATACGAAAAGCCTGTTGTCTTTGCAAGCCCATAGAGACATTCTCTGGATGGAGCAATGCCTACAACTTACAATTGTTTGGGGG